>CAUDMG010000284.1:435000-590000 GCA_958450375.1 Homarus gammarus
ACTGGTTACACGGCCCCACTCAGATTTAACACCATCTTCGCTGACCCTCTGCGTTCTATCGGTGAGCCATGATTTTATCCAATTTAAAACTTTCCCCTCGATACCATGAGCCTTAATTTTTCTCAGAAGCCTCTGATGCGGTACTCTGTCAAATGCTTTGTTAAAGCCTAAGTAAATAACCTCGTAATTTTCGTCATTATCTACTACCTCGAAAACTTTCCTAAAAAACGTTAGCAGATTTGTTAGACAAGATTTTCCCTTTGTAAACCCACGTTGAGAGTCGTAGATTAATTTGCTTTTCTCTAGATGCTAGATGCTATAATTGATTCAAGAAATTTCCCCACTACTGACGTCAAACTGATCGGTCGGTAATTTGACACTGATGCTCTGTCTCCCTTTTTGAATATGGGTACTACATTTGCCTGTTTCCACAAGTCTGGCACAACTCCGGTGTCTAATGATTTTGTAAATAAGTTAACGAGGGGTCCGCTAATCTGTTCCCTACACTCTTTCAAGACTTGAGGGAAAATTTCATCCGGCGCTGGGGATTTTATCTTCTTTAATTTATTTATCCTCTTAAGAACATTCTCTTTTCTGATAGTGATATTCTTTAATTTCGCTTCTTCCTTTCCCTTAAATATCAGTTCCACCTCTGGAATTTCATCCCAAATTTCTTCTGTGAAAACTGATAAGAAGTAGCTGTTCAATGCTTTGCTTATTTCTTCACTGCCATTTATCACTTCTCTCCTCCCTGACTTTAAAGGCCCAACTTTGTCCTTGACCTTTGTCCTATATACCTGGAAAAATCCATTGGGATTCGCCTTGGATTCTCTTGCCATTTTGATTTCATAGTCTCTCTTTGCTTTCCTTACATTTTTCTTAACATTCCTAGATAGTTCATTATACCAATTTCTGAGCTACTCCTCCCCTCCCTTTAATTTCTTATATATTCCTTTCTTTATTCATATGTCATGTTTAAGTTTTCTCGTCATCCACCTTGGCTCATTCTTATTCGACCTAATTTTTATGTATGGTATATTTTGTTCTTGTGATTTATGTAGTACACTAGTGAATATATTATAGTCATGATCAATTGTTGTGTCATCTATGACCTCACCCCTTCCTACTGGGGACTGACGTGACTGTTCCCAGATGACCTCACCTAGGAACCTTCTTAACACCTGATAATCCGCCAACCGAAAAATTGGGACTGACCATATTGTCATTGTTTTTTGTTTCGCAACTTAAGGTGAACCTGATTTCTCTGTGATCACTGTTACCTAGTTCTTCCCCTACTGTGATATCTCTGAAAATATTTTCTTTATTTGTAAATACTAGGTCTAATATATTGTTACCTCTAGTAGGTTCTATCATTAGTTGCTTCAAAAAATTGTCCTGTACTGCGTCTAGGAAGTCTTCAGATTCATAGTCACCTACAATGTTGTCGCAGTCAATATTTCTGAAGTTGAAATCCCCCATAATGCATAGGTTCTTATATTTTGCTGCCCTACTCATTTCCTGCCATATAGGCTGAGCTGCTTCCTTCAAAAAGACGTGGGGGCCTGTAAATCACTCCCATAATTAGTTTTTCTCTTCCTTCCGTGATTTCGACCCATACAGACTCAGTTCCTATTTCAACCTTTATTGAATTATTAATACAACATTTTAATGTATCCTTGACGAAGAGTGCGACCCCTCCCCCCTTCCTACCTTCCCTGTCCTTGTGAAAAAGGTTGTACCCTTCTATGTGGTACTCTGATAAAATATTTTTGCTCGCCAGATTCATCCAAGTTTCGGTGGTCGTTATGACGTCAACATTCTCGGATCATACAACCGCTCTCAGCAAGTCTATTTTATTTCTAATGCTCTTACTGTTTGTATAGTATACATTTAAACCTACCCTTCCCTGGTCCTGTTTTACCCCTTGTCCTGAGTAACTAATTTTACTTCCCACTTTCCCCGACCTCTCTCTACTGGCTAAACCCCCCGTTTGAAGTGACAATTTCATGCTCCAGGGATGCAGACAACGTCTTTACCCCCTCACAAGACAACTGTATTCCGTCGCCACTGTACAGGTAGTCGTTGCCATAGAATCGTTGCCAGCTATCAATGAATGCCCTACCATTGTTTGCACAATGTTTTTCCAGCCGGCAATTTATAGCAATTGCCATGGACAGCCATTCACGACCAACCCCTCTTCTAGGGAAGACACCACATACTGTCGGGATCCCTCCCCTGTCTCTAATCTTCCCCAGCGCCTCCCTATAGCTCTTGAAAAGTTCCTCACTCCTAACCTTTCCTATGTCATTTCCTACCACACTAAGACACACTACTGGATTGGTACCCTCCCCTGACAAAACCCTGTCTAACCTCTTAGCTACATGCCCTATCCCAGCCCCAGGAAAACACACCCTAGTCCTACGTTTCCTATCCCTTGTGCAAAAAGTCCTATCTAAAAACCTCACCTGGCTGTCCCCAACTACCACGACCTTTCCTGTGGGCAGGGTTTGTAAAACTGCCCTTTCCTCTCCTTGCTCCATACCGTCCTGCCTCTTCTCTTCCTCGCCAGCTTCCTGCAGCACCTGGGAGGGGTTAATACACTCCACACCCTGGTCAGCTTTCCTGAGCCTGACCCTAGTCCCCTTGGAGTCTGACAGAAGTGATGTGTACCTTTCCTGTACACTTCTGGCCTTCACCACGTCTTGCTTGGCTACTGGCCTTAGTCGTGTTTATCTCCCTGCAGAGTGCAGAGGTGTGTTGACTGTCGAGTAATCTGTCTGTATATGATGCCAAAATGCAAGCCATGTTATAATGGTGTATCTTGGCTTGCATGATACTTCACTAATGAAGTGTGTAGGGTTAGCATATAGCATTAGAAAGTACAAATATCACCTGATGCGGGAAATCCCGGGATCCCGGGAAATATCCTGGTTTGTTCCAGAATCCCTGGATGCTAAGGAACCCCCAAAACAGGAAACCCTAGCCCCGGTGTGGGTCAGTGACCTGTGCCTGGGTGGGCTAATCCCCGTAAATAAAATAAAAGAAAAGAAAAAAAAAGGGGTCAACCGAGTGAAGTACGCTGGGAGCTGGGCGGATGTCGGAGAGGCAAAGAGGTCACCACCAGCTGACCCCACCGTTCTATCAGTCACTGAAACACTCTCTGGCGTAGTGTCCACTCTACTGACGTTCCCTTGACGCGGGATAGAGCGTCGGCCCAGCCGTTCTCGATCCCCGGGACATGGCGAGCGGACAGGTGGATACTAAGGTGGTGTGCCTCCATGAAGATCTGCTCCTAGAGTGACAGCAATTCAGCTGAGTGGGACTTGCCATACCTGTTGAGGCAGAGAACGGCTGCTGTGCTGTCCATTTCGAAGCAGATGGCCACGTCCTGGGTCATCTGGTTGTCCTCCAGGAATCTCCCCACCACGTACAGCTCTCGCAGAGAAAAAAAAAATATACAATAACCTATCCATGTAACATAAATATGTGTGAAAACACTATACTGAAGCAACTGCAACCTGGGGATCAGCAATTACTAGGCTCCTAGTCTTAAGTGCCTTACAGAAGAGTAAATTATATACAATGGTAAATTAAAGTTATATTATTCTCTAGGAGCAAAACAAAAATATTACTGGAGAGTATTATTGTGTACAATGGTAAATTGAAATGATATTGATCTCTAGGAGTAAAACAAAAAATATTACTGCCAATATTACACAATAGTGGGAATAGTTAAACTGGGTATAACAAATCCCGTGAAAAATAAAATATAATAGCAGTTTATCTTCTTTATTAGTAAAATATGACTCTTTCAAATAAGAAATAAATTTTTTTTTATCTAACATAAGATTGAGTTCACTGAGACTCAAAATGGAAACATGGTACAATGGAATCAAATCCGAATTGAGATTTAAATTCAATGCAAAATGATGATGGGAAGGTAAGGTTTTCAACGAATAAGAGGTTATAGAGCATAATCCGGAGCCTTATAATAACCTTTCACAACTAACTGGTTACCACCATCTTGGCATCGTAAAGTGACGTTAGTTTATTCAGGAAAAAAAAAAAAAAAAAAAAAAAAAAAAAAAAAAATATATATATATATATATATATATATATATATATATATATATATATATATATATATATATATATATATATATATATATATATATATATATATATATATTATATATATATATATATATATATATATATATATATATATATATATATATATTTCATTAGCCCAATAAAGCACGCGGACTTCTACATACAATCAACACCTCAACCCGTTACTCTGACCACCTAAGTGGTGTGGGTGGTCCCCATTAGAGGTTCACGGCGCCATAAGCTCGTTGAACAGGCTTTGTGTGAAATACAACAAAGTCTAGGACTGCTTTTAGCATCCTGGTGGTCCAGCGGTTAGCGTTCCCCGGTCACAGTCATAGGCTTGTGGGCCGTGGGTTCGAATCCTGGCGGGTTGAGGTGTTGATTGTATGTAGAAGTCCGCGTGCTTTATTGGGCTAATGAAATATATATGGATCCTCGTGTTTCGAAGCCGGATTTGGTAAAACGTTACTCTGACCACCTAAGTGGTGTGGGTGGTCCCCATTAGAGGTTCACGGCGCCATAAGCTCGTTGAACAGGCTTTGTGTGAAATATAACAAAGTCTAGGACTGCTTTTAGCATCCTGGTGGTCCAGCGGTTAGCGTTCCCCGGTCACAGTCATAGGCTTGTGGGCCGTGGGTTCGAATCCTGGCGGGTTGAGGTGTTGATTGTATATATATATATATATATGTATATATATAAAACAAAGAAGCATGTCTGTGTCTTTGTTTGTGTGTGTGTCAGCACGAGAATCTCGGAAACTACTTTACTGATCTGTAGTGATGATGGCTGGGTGTTATATGTAGTGATGATGATGGATTGTGTTATATGTATTGATGATGGATGAAGTTATATGTAGTGATGATGAATGGTGTTATATGTAGTGATGATGGGTGATGTTATATGTAGTAATGATGGGTGATGTTATATGTAGTGATGATGGATGGTGTTATATGTAGTGATGATGGGTGGTGTTATTTATAGTGATGATTAGACAATAAAATAATAGCAGTTTAATGCTAAACCGACATACTTTGCTGTACCGTTGTAGTGAAAAACATGGTGGAACTTACATACACCGTTAATGAACTATTGATAGAAGAAGAAGTTTTAGGGACTGAACAGTGAGACAATGTGGAGACTCCCGGAGGGTGGCGTCCTACCGTGGCCTAGCGAATGAGCCGCCCGGACCTCACTGCATTTTTCAAGCTTTCACAGGAAGATGAGTTTGCTCAAATATTCCTGTATGTTGACGTACCCAGGTTCTACATATGGCAGGCTTCAATGAAAAAGTTCCAGAGAAGAGCTCAAGGATCCGATGTTGAAAGATATCCGGGGATGAAGTCAGTCAAAGCTTTGGGACGTGTCTACACGGTTCACCCCAACAACTTTGAATGCTATTGTTTGAGACTACTTTTGCACCACATCCGTTTCCCAACATCATTTGCAGCACTCAAGACAGTGAATTGAGAAGTCTGCAGAACCTATGAGGAAGCGTGCTATCTCCTTGGCCTACTGGAAGATGGTGGTCACTGCAATGACAGATTAGAACAGGCAGCAGCTACTCAATTGCCAATGAGATTGCGGAACCTGTTTGCCATCATGATTGCTACATGTGGACTTTCCAACCCAAGCCAGCTGTGGAAAAACCACCAAGAATGTCTTTCAGAGGATCTGCTTCATCAAGCAAGAAGAGAACATCCTGGTCAAGAGATTGAGTTCATGGATGACATGTTCAACAGGGCTCTGATCATGCTGGAAGACAAAGTGATGGAACTATGAGGAAAAAACCTGACTGATTTTGGATTGCCGTCCCCATACCGAGAAGAACCAGTAGTTGCAAACAAGGAGTTGCTCTGAGAGACAAACTACTCAGTTGAAGTTCTGGTGATTTTTTTTTGAAGAAAATAAACCTCACCTGGTGCCTGATCAAGCAAATGCTTATGAATAGCTCTTGCAAGCGATATAAGCGGGGCAGGGAGGTATGATCTTTCTCGATGCACCTGGCGGGACAGGAAAAACATTCCTGATCAACCTTCTGTTGGCCAAAGTACGTCATCAGGGGAAGGTTGTTCTTGCTGTGGCATCGTCAGGCATTGCTGCAACACTACTAGAAGGAGAACGTACTGCACACTCAACTTTTAAACTGCCTCTCAACCTCGCTCACAATGAGAATACAGTGTGCAACATCAAAAAAGGATCGGCAAAGGCAAAACTCTTAGAAAAATGCAGCCTCATAGTCTGGGATGAATGCACTATGTCTCACAAGTTAGCGTTTGAAGCATTGGACAGGACCTTGCAAGACATAAGAGAAAATGACCAGCTCATGGGTGGCATTACAATGGTCATTGCTGGAGACTTTCGACAGACCCTGCCTGTCATTTCTCGAAGCACTCCAGCTTATGAACTGAATGCATGCCTCAAGGCATCATACATTTGGAGAAGTTTTCAGACACTCACCCTATCCACAAACATGAGAGTACGTCTACAAGAAGTTCAGGATGTTGGACGGTTTGTATACCTTCTACTACAGATTGGGAATGGAACTTTCCCTGTTGATTCAGAAGGAAAAATAATCATTTCTCAAGGATGTGGAAATGTTGCAAAGTCCTCAACTGAGCTCACTAACATGGTCTACCCAAACATTATCCACCACTACAAGGATCACAAGTGGTTTCGTGAATGCGCAATTCTGGCACCAAAGAATGAAACAGTGACTGAAATCAACATGACTCTACTCAGACAGCGTCCAGGCAGTGAGACCTCATTCAAATCTGTTGATACAGTAATCGACCAGGACCGAGCAGTCCAGTACCCTGCAAAATTCCTTAATTCCTTGGAGCCCGCTGGAATGCCTTCTCACCACCTCACTCTCAAGATTGGAACTCCTATAATGCTCTTAAGAAATCTTGAACCATCAATCCTCTGCAATGGCACAAGACTGGTGGTGAAGAGCATGATGCCACATGTACTGGAAGCTACAATACTGACAGGAAAAGCTAAAGGAGAGGACGTTTTTATACCAAGGGTACCTCTCATCACCACTGAACTGCCATTTGAGATCAAGCGACTTCAGTTCCCGGTTAAAGTGAGCTTTACCATGACCATCTACAAAAGCCAGGGACAGCCCCTAAAGATGGTTGGCCTAAACCTGGTGTTTCCTTGCTTCTCTCTTGGACAGTTGGATGCTCCAGAGTGGGAACTGGCAAAAATCTGTGCATACTTGCTGGTAATGGCAAAACCAAAAATGTGGTCTACCATAATTCACTACAGTGAGACAATGTGGAGCCTCAAGGAGGGTGGCGTCCTACCGTGGCCTAGCAAAAGAGCCGCCCAGAGGGCGGCGATTCCGCTAGCATATATATATATATACATATATATATATATATATATATATATAATCAACGACCTCACCAGCAAGGAATCGAACCCTCGACCTACTGGGTGTGACTAGGGAACGCTTACCGGCTAGGCCACAAGGACACTAAAAGCAGTTCTAGACTCTGTTATATTTCACACAAAGCCTGTTCATCGAGCTGATGGCGCCGTGAACCTCAATGGGAAACTGCCGCGTGTTAAATGGACTAAAAATGAAGTATATATATGTACCTCGCGTTTCATACCAGCTGGATTCGGTAAAATGCTACTGACACCACATACGAGGCACGGGCAGTTTCCCATTGAGGTTCACGGCGCCATCAGCTCGATGAACAGGCTTTGTGTGAAATATAACAGAGTCTAGAACTGCTTTTAGTGTCCTTGTGGCCTAGCCGGTAAGCGTTCCCTAGTCACACCCAGTAGGTCGAGGGTTCGATTCCTTGCTGGTGAGGTCGTTGATTGTATGTTCAAAGTCCGCGTGTTAAATGGACTAAAAATGAAGTATATATATATATATATATATATATTTCATGTAAATCCACAATGAAAACGTGGATAAGATAAATCTTGATAAAATCACACGGGAAAATGGAAACAACGGAGTACCTTAGCTTTCGTCCTTATTCAAGACATCTTCAGAAGCAACTGTGTGATTTTATCAAGATATATCAAGTTATATATATATATATATATATATATATATATATACAATCAACACGTCAACCCGCCAGGACTCGAACCCACGGCCCACAAGCCCATGACTGTGTCCGGTGTACTGTATAGTTTACATTGTTTCAGCGCTATGCGAACGTTAGTTGGCATGATCGCCAATTCGCATAGTCCGTTAGCAGCAGAATAAACGCACACACATGGGCTGGGCATATAAGTAAATGCATACATGACGACTTACACCGTGATAATACCCTAAAACCATTCACTTTTAACAAGGAGTAGTCTTCATCTTTTAGTAAAAGATCGGTTGGTATATCCAGAGTAAACAGTGTGTCATCAGAGTTATAATGGGAAAGGTTCTACATGCCTTTCATTAATTTGCTTTACACTAGCATAGTTACGTGTAGGAGGAAAGCGTAGTGCTTGAGAGCTGACTCTAACGGAAGGATATTCTATTTTACGTCCTCGTCTGCAAAAATTGGAGTTAACAGATAACTCGTCTTGGCTATTTGTTTGGCTTCAAGAAGAATTTTCACATACACATGTTGTGCATCCACTCGTCCTAACACTTAGAAAATTTCACTGTTACTTGGGTTACAGTGACATCGGTTCCTTACACAGTTAGTTATACTGCTTCACTAGTTCAGTTAATGGATCTATCTTCTCGCTGCCACCTTTATATATAAGCTTTGGGTAGAGTTCCCTTAATTTGGCTTATATATTAATAAGTTCAGAGGTTAAGTTACACACCCAAAATGGTCTTTTCTCCATTTATTAGTAAAACTATATTGGTCACAGACTATTAGTAGATGCACCGTAATTAACACTGTAAGCTGTGAGTGGTAGTTAAGGATGGGGGCTCAGCTTGACTGAGTTAGGTCACCAGTCTGATTCTCGTGAGACTTAAGTCAAGACTGGTGCCTGTGAGGAGACACTCTGAAGAAGAGGCTGGGCTAACCCTACATTGTCAAGGCCAGCTTACTGATAGAGGAATTTCCCCTCACGTGAACAGCACATGGCACCTCACAGCTTATGGAAAATTACAGTAGGGTGATCGGATTATATAAACTGAATATATTAACCCAAATTTATATAATTGTTATTGCCATGAGACAGGGGATAATACACCATTTGATATATTTTTGAAGCTCTTGTTCATCTTCAATGATGAAGGAGTTGTGACACTGTAGGAATGCCGGAATTTTTTTTTTTGTCTTCACAGTCACGTTTAATGTTACCCGGATGTATTACACGGTGTTGATTTTACCAAGTACCAGCTATGACCGTAGAGTTTCTGTATACTGGGAGAGCATATGAGCTGACAGAAGCCAGTTTGTTTTTGCTGCTTCTCTATGGGTAGTGTTGATAAGATCCAGTGTTTTCCCACCTCTCATAAGGCTCTCTTCGATAGTCAAGTTCCACTCCAAGGCAGCTTTTCATTTCTCCTTATTGCAAAAAAGCCATCTTCCATTGACTTTTGAAGAAATTACAAAAATATTCTGACAGTCAATCTAGAAACAAATGACAGCACTTGGTGTAGTTGTTATGACCTGCTGCTGCAAAATAAGGAAATATTTTCTGTGAAGAATGCAGAAAAAGTTTGCCAGTTTCCAGTCCTCTCTGCCCTTATAATTAATCTTATGATGGAGGAAAAATCTATATACAGGAACCATAACTTTCTAGTTCCCTCCTCCCCCACTCTTCACTTACGAGTAGGGTTAGAAAAAGTCTATATCATTCCTATTACTTAACAGATATTGTTCAGAGTAGGGTTATTTTGTAGCTGAAGCTTAGTAGTATACATTGAATGCATGAAATCATAGTTTGAATTATATTTGTGTTCACAATAAGTATCTATAAAAATATATATTTTTTTAATTATTGCGGAATAATGGGTTTTCTTCTCGAAAATTACCTGAAATATAAGCAAAATAACCATTCTAGCTAATGTTTAAATGTATTTTTTATCATTTATTATGATTTTCCTTCAGAATCCATTTGTGTATGTTGATTTGGGCTGAATTTCTTTTGAAGACACTAGACACAGTATAAACACTTTTAGGGAAAATACAAAACGATAATAAAAGCATTTTTCTGTACATTTCAACTGGCCTTAATCTACCACTTCAGAAAACAATTTCACCAATAGGCTTCACGCAGGAGAGACACTCACTTACTAATCAATGTCTCACATAGTTGCATTAGTGCGGGGCACGTGAAATATCCTAAAACTTACAGTATACAATGAGACATATTTGAAATATAATAACCCTCATAAGGTTGTTATCGTACTCAAGGGCTTAAAACATCATCTTCAATAGGTAACTAGACTTAAACAACATAAATATAGTGTTAGGACAGGCCAGGAATCCAATGCTCTATTTGCTCATTTGAAGGATAATAAGCATTGCATTAACTGGGATAATGCCTCCTCAATATTACCTTGTAATTCAATTGACAGTAGGAACATTATAGAATCTAGTCTCATTAAACATACGGAAGCAGTCAACATGAATTTGAGTAATGGTATGTACTAACTGGACAATTTTGTAATTAAGAAAATTTGTAACCAGGTGAGAAGGTTGGGTCAACTTACACTCTGACCTGACTACCGACCGTTGCAGTGCTTTTTAAAGATTAGTAGGGTCATTACCTAATACCTGACCATTGTGGATCTGATCTCACCCTCCTCTGTATATATACAGTATACCTTGTTTTGTACTTCTCCTCTGTATATATACACCTTGATTTGTATTTCTCTCTCTTGTCTGTACTCACCCCTGAAGATGTGAATTACACGAAAGCGCTTGGGAACTTCGTGTTTTCTTCTTTCCTTGTGGTTACCAGCATATACCTAGATCACGCGCACCTACAGTGATTTACTTGCATATATATATATATATATATATATATATATATATATATATATATATATATATATATATATATATATATATATATATATATATATATATATATATCTTGATAAAAATCACACGGGAAAATGGAAACAACGGAGTACCTTAGCTTTCGTCTTTATTCAAGACATCTTCAGAGGCAACTGGATTACATGGACAGAGAGAGGCTTAAATATACAGGGTGACCTAAAAACATGAGGTCAGGTCAAAATTATGACATCCACTAATCCCCACACCAACACACACGTAGAGGAGCTTAAGAGAAGGGTGGTGACGTGACTAGTCAAGTCAGGTCAGAAAAAAGGGGACCCACAAAATAACTATCATACATCTAGATCAAAGGTTTTTAAAGCATTTTTAACCTTGGGCCACTGACAAATAAATTTATGTAACATATTATCAGTTTTGAACTGGCCTAAAAACAGTGACCCATTTGAATTTTTAGACAAACTTAACAACATAAGAACATAAGAACATAAGAATGGAGGAAACTGCAGCGGGCCTATTGGCCCATACTGGGCAGTCCCGTTTACACCCAACCCCTATTGCTCATATGAGCATCCAACCTATGTTTGAAGCAATTCAGCGTATTCGAGTTAATGATGATATTTGGTAACTTGTTCCATTCATCCACTACTCTGTTTCCAAACCAGTGTTTACCTATTTCACGCCTAAATCTAAATTTGTCCAATTTAAAACCATTGTTACGAGTTCGCTCCTGGTTGGATAATTTGAGTACCTTTGTAATGTCCCCTTTGTTTAGCCCTGCCTTCCACTTATACACCTCTATCAGGTCGCCCCTCGCTCTACGTCTCTCAAGGGAGTGCAAATTAAGATGCTTTAACCTGTCTCTATACTCAAGGTTCCTAATGCCCGGGATTAGTCTTGTCATTCTCCTCTGAATTCTTTCCAAGGATTCTATATCCATTCTGTAATACGGTGACCAGAACTGGACTGCGTAATCCAGGTGTGGTCTCACAAGAGCAAGATACAGTTTTAGGATGACCTCGCTAGTCTTGTAACTAACACTCCTTTGTATGAACCCAAGTACTTTATTAGCCTTGTTACGAGCAAAAACACATTGTTTACTTGGCTTAAGGTTCCTACTTATCATTACTCCTAAATCTCTCTCGCAGTCGGATTTCTCTATGGCATCGTTGTTCATCTGGTATTTGGTTTCCCTGTTTACATTTCCTATACTGAGTACTTTACATTTGTCGATGTTGAACAATATTGTCCCTAGTATCACGTTCAAAATTGAAAGAGAAATAAATGAATCCCTTCCATTTCTTGATATGCTTATCATGAGAAATGGCCAAAACTATAAATTCAAGGTATATAGAAAGCCCACACAGGTAGACAGTTTCATTCACTTTTTATCGAATCACCTTGAGTCTACAAAAATGTCAGTTTTTTCTGTTATGTTCTTAAGATGTCTGCATATTTGTGACTCTGAATTTATTGACGATGAATTGAAACACATTCGTTCTATTGCACATAAACTTGGGTACCCTTCTGTGTTTGTTGATCGTTGTTTTAATAGGGCTAAAAAATCCTTTCATTCCTCTCAAACCAGAAAAGTTCCTACACTTAAGAATATTTTGACTCTGCCCTATCGTAATGAATTTGTCCCGTTAGTTCGGTCCCTCAAGCTTCTAAATATTAATGTTGTTTTCAAATATGACTCAACCATTACTAATATGTTAATAAGAAATAGCCCAAGTTTGAATGTAAATGGTAGTGTTTATTGTATTCCATGTAGCAAATGTAATTGTAATTATGTAGGTCAGACAGGAAAAACACTGCAGCTCAGAATCAAACAACATAAGTATAACATTAGAACTGCATCTGGAAGCAGTGCCTTGTTCGTTCATGTTAGGAATAATAATCACCCCATTGCTTGGGAAAAAAGCTTAGAAGTTTTCAAATCATCTTGTGTCACAGAAAGACTTCTTGTTGAAGCTAGTTTGATTAAGGAATTAAAATCAATAAACCTTAGTGATGGTCAGTTCAAAACTGATAATATGTTACATAAATTTATTTGTCAGTGGCCCAAGGTTAAAAATGCTTTAAAAACCTTTGATCTAGATGTATGATAGTTATTTTGTGGGTCCCCTTTTTTCTGACCTGACTTGACTAGTCACGTCACCACCCTTCTCTTAAGCTCCTCTACGTGTGTGTTGGTGTGGGGATTAGTGGATGTCATCACTTTGACCTGACCTCATGTTTTTAGGTCACCCTGTATATTTAAGCCTCTCTCTGTCCATGTAATCCAGTTGCCTCTGAAGATGTCTTGAATAAAGACGAAAGCTAAGGTACTCCGTTGTTTCCATTTTCCCGTGTGATTTTTATCAAGATTTATCTTATTCACGTTTTCATTGTGGATTTTCATAAAATATATATATATATATATATATATATATATATATATATATATATATATATATATATATATATATATATATATATATATATATATAATGTACTTTTACATACTTTTAGTACTTTTTAATACTTTTATTAACTAATATTTGTTTTCTCTTCATTTCCATAACTCATTATTTAATATTTTTGCATTACTCTGTGAGTGGGCACCGTAGTGAGTCTTTATACAGTGAATGAAGTGATAAATAGTCCTATATATGGACCCTCTTCCAAAATTTTTGGGAATCAAACAGGAAATTAGTGACTCAGACTCTGATGGCCAGCCATCTAATAATTCACAGGAACTAGTGGCAACTGATAGTTTGGAAGAATTACCAAAAATTAGCCAAATAGAGTTAACACCTACCGACTCTTTAGCTAGCTGTGAAAATTTCATTGATTCTCAGTTTGAGGATGTACACAGTAGACAATTATGGTCAGGTAACATTTTCCCATTGCCTTCACCTGTTTCTAACGCTAGTGCTTTAACTAATACAAAGAAATGGCAACAGGTGGTTCTACTAACCCACAGACTACATCCGTCTGTCAAACGGTAAAGCTACTTCCAAATAACTACCAAAACGTCAGTTTTTTCTGCTATTTTTTTGAGATGTTTGCGTATTTGTGACTCTGAATTTATTGATGAAGAATTGAAACACATTCGTTCCATTGCACAAAAACTTGGGTACCCTTCTGTGTTTGTTGATCATTGTTTTAAAAGGGCTAAAACATCCTTTCATTCTACCCAAACCAGGCAAATTCCTACACTTAAGAATATTTTGACTCTGCCCTAGCGCAATGAACTTGTCCCCTTAGTTCGCTTCCTTCAATTACTAAATATTAATGTTGTTTTCAAGTATGACTCAACCATTACTAATATGTTAATAAAAAATAGCCCAAGTTTGAATGTAAATGAAAGTGTTTATTGTATTGCATGTAGCAAATGTAATGGTAATTATGTAGGACAGACAGGAAAAACATTGCAGCTCAGAATTAAACAACATAAGTACAATATCAGAACAGCATCTGAAAGCAGTGCCCTGTTCTTTCATGTTAGGAATAATAATCATCCCATTTCTTGGGAAAAAAGCTTAGAAGTATTCATATCATCTTGTGTCACAAAAAGATTTCTGGTTGAAGCTACAGTAGGCTCTCGTCAATATCGACTTCCACAATAACGTTTTCGACAATAACGGTAAGTTACAATAGATACCCATTTTCGATGATAACGTCCGGATTCTCTTGAATAACGGAAATTTTGCTGGAAGCGTCCGAGGGCATCAAAGATAGCATTTGTTTGCCGCCATGTTGATGACGTAGTTGTCCACTCTGCCTCACTCTCACTGTCACACACGCTCAGTGGAATACAGCACTGCGCCCACTTGTGAGATTTTCCCCACTATAACCAGTGGTTGTTAGGGTCGGTGATCAATAATGGCTTCTGCATTTTTGCTTGTGGGGGCTAGGGGAGGTGGTGGAGGGAGTGATTTGCCACCTGAATGACTGGGATCTTTTAAAGAGAGGAAATTGAACTGTCCTGAGTCTACATTGCGAAATATTAAGAGGAACTTGAAGAGTATTGTGCTGGCTAAAAATATTTCGGTAGTGATGGAAATGAGAGGCGAGCTATGAATGACAAAGGCGATAGAAACAGGTTGTTAGTGATAACAGAGCATTTTCTTGTGAAATGGTTAGCTTGTAGAATGAAAGACAGTGCAAGTGTTAGCCGCCCTCAGATACGGAACAATCATCACACCAAGCACCTCAAAAACTAAGTGTTATATTACTCAAACTCTTTATTTTGATGATTGAATAGCATTCCTTTTTATTTCAGCTAACAAAAAGTGTTTGGAGGGCTTCAAAGGGAAAAAATGGGTGAAATTCTTGTGGCAGCGGTACGAATAAACCCTTTTTACATGTATTTTAATGTCACACAAATAACGTTTTCGCTAATAACGGTGTTTTTCAGGCACCTATTAAACGTTATTGGTGAGAGCCTACTGTAGTTTGATTTAGGAATTAAAATCAATAAACCTTTGCGGTTGGTCAGTTCAAAACTGCTATTATGTTACATAATTTTATTTGTCAGTGGCCCAAGGTTAAAAATGATTTTAAAACCTTGGAGCTAGATGTAGGATAGTTATTTAGTGGGTCCCTTATTTTTGACAGGACCTGACTAGTCACGTCGCACCCTTTCTCTTAAGCTCCTCTTCTTGTGTGTTGGTGTTGGTGTGGGGATTAGTGGATGGCATCATTATGACCTGACTTCATGT
This sequence comes from Homarus gammarus, assembly GCA_958450375.1. NCBI lineage: Eukaryota > Metazoa > Arthropoda > Malacostraca > Decapoda > Nephropidae > Homarus > Homarus gammarus. The sequence continues at coordinate 450,776 of CAUDMG010000284.1, forward strand.
TTATTAAGGTCACCCTGTATATTTAAGCCTCTCTCTGTCCATGTAATCCAGTTGCCTCTGAAGATGTCTTGAATAAAGACAAAAGCTAAGGTGCTCCGTTGTTTCCCTTTTCCCCGTGTGATTCTATCAAGATTTATCTTATTCACGTTTTCATTGTGGATCTATATGAAATAATGTACAAGAGTTTACTGCCGATGATCCTAATTTTACTAGTTTAACATTTTTGCGTAAATGCGAAGATGCAATGAGAAATAACGATGTCACCAATGGCGTAGATAAAATTTCATACATCCGAAGCCTTATCAAAACCGGTAGTCGGGCAGCTAGAGGTATCTATGCTTCAGCCATTGATGAAGAAACGGATGTTTATCAAACACTTAGGAAGCAATTCATATCCTTTTTGGATCGGGCGCCAAAGGAGGTCCACTTACTTGGATTTTTAAGATGGCAGAGCGGACATGAAGCACAGGGCGCCCATTTTTGTGCGGGACTCACTATGGTAGATCTAAATCTTACATGGATTCCTGAGATTGGTTCGATAAAAATGACAACTTGTCTTAAGTAAATTTCTACAGGATTATTGAATTTCTTCAGTTTATATTGTCATCAAATGAACCCTTTCGCACGAAAGCCCAAAAGAAAGAGTTTAATAAAGGGACTAAACTTGTAGAATACGTAGAAGAAATTGCGAAACCCAACGAAAATCTTCCCTGGGCGATGTCAGTGGCACCAGTCACCAGCTTCAAGGAACAACCACAGTCTGTCATGGGAACCAAACCCAAAAAGATACCCTTTTGCAAAGTATGCAAACGTAAGGGACATGCCACAAAAACTGCTGGTTTGCAGGACAAGCAGATAAGTCCCCATCCAGCCAGAGGCAGGATCGAAGAAAATAATCCTAGCAGGACCTTAAAATTTCAGATAGTCCTGCTAAACCAAAACTCCAAAGGGACATTACACAGGAAATAAAATGTCTCCAAACACTAAAGGCACCCCGAATAAATGGTGTATAGTACATCAGTCTCCATACCACAACACAGAAGACTAGAAATATACAGCGTATGAGGCAAGAAATGGAAAATCGACGGGAGACAACTATACAGCCTTCGGGGGAAGATGAGCACGTCCAGTAACACGATCTATGATAGCGCCAACGGTTCAAGAAAACAATGCTTCCATCACCAGCTCATTAATCGCCGCGTTAAACAAAGTGGAGGTGTTGAATGTACCAGAGAGGATTGGTAATGATCAGTTATCCCTAGATATAGATACGGGGGCCTGTGCCAATGTTATCTCATTAAAATCGTTCAATAAACTCCAGCGGCGATATCCCCCAAATAAGTTTCCGGTGTGTCGGGAATCCAATTAGACATAGCGGGGGTGATAACACCACCAATCCGTTTTTCTAGCTCCAGTACAGCGTTTTTGGCGGATTTCTACATAGTTAAGGCATTTTCTTTGCCAGCGGACGGGTTACCTGACCACTCTAAGGAAGAACAACATTAACGTTCAGCCACGAGATAAAACAATCACGCATAATTGTAAATCATATCACGCTTGCTTCAAGTGTTTGTGTAATAACTGCCTCGACAGGCGCGGGGGAGTCTTTGGCAGCAATTAGTTATGGAGTCACTCTCTGAAACTCCAACTAGTAGCTCAAAGGACATTTCGGATGAAAGTGGCCAGAACTGGACTCTTAACGCCTGTTGTTTTAACTGGTGTATAATGGTTACATAGCCAGGAACTAACTTAAGTAGGTGTCTCATAGATGTCCTCATTCTCAATAGAACTGGGGGACCCATAACCTTAAGAAAGTGATGTTGTTTAGGTAATTTCCTTGTTTATGACGAAGGGGTTGTCGAAGAGCCATTAGAATTACCAATAGGTAGTGTAACACAGGGTAAATTGAACGAAAAATCACATATTGTAAATATTGAAGCGTTAATAGCGCCACACGTGAAAGTAGTCGATCATCCTCGAGGGAAAAGAGATCTTTTAGAATTACTAGCCGAGTTCAAAGAAATTATAGCATTACCTAGAGAACCCCTAGGTAAAACAACGTTTTTCAAATCATCATATTCCACTCAAACCGGAAACTAACCCAATCTACATCCCAGCATATAGGCTACCCCATAGCAAAAAGCGCGGTAGTTCAGCAGATAGTACAAGACATGGTGGACCAAAAGGTAATCCGACCTTCCTCATCACCATGGAACTCACCTTTATTTTTAGTTCCCAAGAAAGATGGAGGATGGAGACCAGTCATAGATTTTCGACAAATCAACCAGGTAACTGTACCAGACCGGTTCCCAATGCCTGTCCTAACTGACTTACTACAGTCACTAGGAAAAGACAACGCAGTCTTCAGCAACTTAGATTTACTTAGCGGGTACTGGCAAATTCCCCTAAATGAGGATTCCCGCGAGATAACTGCGTTCAGTACGCCTATTGGACATTTCGAATTCTTAAGAATGCCATTTGGCCTATGAAATGTGCCGCTAATATTCCAAAGAATGATAAACACCTTGTTTGGGATAGGTAACACAGTCTATGCCTATCTAGATGATCTTATCATAGCAAGCAAAGACTTACAAAGCCATCTAAAGAAGCTACGAGAAGTTTTCAAAAACCTACGTCTAGCTGGACTGAAAGTGAAAATTTCCAAATGTGAATTTCTCAAATCCAGAATCCAATTTCTTGGACAAGTAGTCGATGGCAATGGTATACACACAAACGATTGCAAAGTAAAGGCGGTGAAGCAATTCCCTTGTCCCAAGAACGTAGATCAACATTGTAGTTTCCTATGATTGTCAAGATACTACCGTTCTTTCATTGAAGGTTATGCCATGTGGACTGATGCCTTGGGCCTAGGTTTAGTGGTGGTGCTCATGCAAACTGATCATCGAGGAAAATGGCGGGTAATAGCATACGCCAGTCGCACCCGCAACGATGCAGAAACACGCTATTCAGCTACTTAGAAGCTTCGCTTCACTTAGAAGCAGTAGCTGTAGTGTGGGCTCTCAATCATTTTTGGGATCTCATTTTGGAATATCCGATCACAGTCCACACATATCATGTAGCAGTGACAGAACTATTTAATGGGAAGAACTTATCAGGGCGTTTAGTGCACTGGTATCTAACCATACAGGAGTTCGCACCCGACTTAAGTATTTGCAGGGCCGTGCGAACGTGGTAGCTGATTCGCTATGTAGACACATCATAGCTCCTGTCACACCACTACTTACATTCACCCTGTAACAATTAAGGGCGGAACAGTTATAGGATCCATTATGGTCCAATGTTATATATGCCTTAGAATCGGGAGATGAGGTAAATTTGCCCAAATTACCTCTACCGCTCTCACAGTTTGAGCTGCGGCACAACATACTATATCGATCAGTGAAAACACAACAGGAGTCAATCTCTCAAATTGTTATTCCTACATCATTAAAGGAAAACATTCTCACCCTCTTCCATGATGCACCTCAAGCTGGGCATCCAGGGCGAGACAGATGCCTAACAGAAATTAGACAAAAATATTATTGGAAAACTATGAGGACCGACATCGAACATCACATTGCTAAATGTTTATCTTGTGCAAAACACAAGGGATTAACGATGGATCCCGCCCCAATCTTAGAATACCCGACGTCGGAACGTCCATGGGATACAGTTGCGATCAATTTCTTGCAACAACCAAAAAGCCATCAAGGCTCTAGTTACGTACTTGTCTGCTTTGACCACTTCTCTAGATTTGTGGTACTAGTACCATTGCAGAACAAGTCCGCCGAATCAGTGGCTCATGCATTAGTCACTCATCTAATCTGTCTCTTTTCTACACCTAGAGTGATACTCTCGGATAACGGGGCAGAATTTAAGAATTAACTCTTAGCTGCAATATGTCACCAATATGACATTACACAAACCTTCACAACCGCCTACCATCCACCTTCAAATGGGTTGGTCGAGCGTGCAAATAGAAGAATTCTTGAGATTCTTCGACATGTGGTGAATCCGAAGCATAGTTCGTGGGAGGTCTGGCTTCCACAGGTTGCAGCGTCCATCAATGGATCTATAAATAGCTTTACTGGCAAATCGCCATACTACATAATTTACTATACCGATAAATGCTTGCCATATGATCTACTAGCAGGAGCCCCACAACCTGTGTACAACATGGATGACTATGCCAAGAAGCAAATCAATGTTTTCACAAGCATCCATGGAAAAGTACGAAAACACTTAGCAGCCTCACGTGTTGAAATGATCTGCAAGCAACATAAAAAAGCTAAGCCTATAAAATTAGAAATAGGAGATAAAGTTATGATAAAAGCGCTGGAACGCATATCAAAACTCTCGCCTAAATTCACAGGTCCGTACGTGATTAGAGGGAAAGAACATGGAAACAAATTCCATGTAGTTGAGCCAACGTCAAATATCACAGATATAGTACATGTAGATATAATGAAAAAAAAAAAGCAGAGACCTAGTAGGGACTCCTAATGTCAGTCAAGTACATCCTACCTGTACTGCAACAGTTGCTCAACAAAGTATAACGATAGACAATACATATCGTCAAAAACTACGATCAACAAACATGTTTTTTTAATTATCTTGTCGGTCTGGAGCACAGTAGCAACAGCCGCATCCCCAGCAGACTTCGTCCATCCCGGAGCTTTAGTTGCCCCACTAGGCAAAGTACTGGTAGTACAAGACAGTGTAGCTGTCAAGTACGGGATCCATGACTTAATGCGGATGCCAGTGCATCTGAGGTCAATAGCTGTTCACATTGAAACAGCTATGAAAACTCTACAAGATCTCGAACAGCAATCTACAATCTTCTACAACAATCCACCAGACCATCTCTTTTCAACACGACCGTATGAATAGTCTACTCAAGCGAGTAAAGCACTTCGAGGTAAGGCTCCCTATATCTCCTGAAGACGTCGGGAAAAATGTACATTCTCAGCGGCGTCAAAAACGTAGTCTGTTTAATTTTGTAGGGTTATTAAGTAACTCCTTCTTTGGTACGACAACCGCCGAAGATGTAGCTAAACTAGGGAATAAAATGAGCGCAGTTTCAGAAGCAGTTAAGAAACAAAATTGGGCCATTGCACAGTCCTACAAGGCAGTACAAACTCTGACCTCTTATATGAATGATATTGTTGCAGAAACTAATCAACTAACACAAATTGTCCAGGGATTCACACAGTCAGAATCTTCACTGGAATGGCTATTCTGCTTCACTGAATACATGCATGCTGCTGAGGCCTCTGTACAAGCTTTCATAGAAACCAATAATAGGTTCATTGCTGATCTTGTAAATGCAGGGTTAGGTCGTGTTGATGCACAGTTGTTGCCAGTTGGTTAACTAATTGCCGTGTTGCATATATATGAAACTAAATATCGTCTAACTCCTATCTTCCAGGAGCATGAAGTGGAATATTATTACTCCTTATTAGAAGCAACATTAACACACAGGGAAATACTAATACACATTCCACTAAAATCACAAACAAAAATTGATGCTTGGCATTTTGAACCATTTCCACTGAAAGCGAAAGAGGGACCATTAATTCTGAACAAACGAACTGAACTAATAGTAGTATCAGAGAATTTTTCATTAGTTGCTGTGACTAAGCATGAAGTCATAAGAACATAAGAACATAAGAAAGTGGGATACTGCAGGAGGCCGACCGGCCCATACAGGGCAGATCCCTTTCACACCCATCCCAGCACTTCCATGTGCCTATCCAACTTCGTCTTGAAGCTCCCTAGCGTCCCCGATCCTACTATAGCACTCGGTAGCCTATTCCACATATCCACAACTCTATTACCAAACCAGTGCTTGCCTATATCCTTTCTGAATCGGAATTTATCTAATTTAAAGCCATTTGTTCTAGTTATTTCGTTATTACTGAGCTTCAGAACATCTTCCATTTTACCCTTGTTAATCCCACTTACCCACTTGTACACCTCTATCATATCTCCCCTAACTCTAATGAATGTAAGCCTAGGCTTTTTAGTCTTTCTTCATATGGAAGGTTTCTAATATTATGGATCATTTTTGTCATTCTTCTTTGTACTCTCTCCAAAGAATCTATGTCCATTCTATAATAAGGACACCAGAACTGAACCGCATAATCCATGTGTGGCCTCACTAATGCTAGGTAAAGTTTCAAGATAACGTCAGCAGTTCTGTTACTCACAGACCTAGATATGAACCCAAGAATCCTGTTTGCCTTGTTGCGAACGCTAATACATTGTTTTCTAGGTTTCAAGTCGTTGCTAACAAATACACCTAGATCTTTTTCACAAACTGAGTTTTCTATTTCCGTGTTACCTAGTTTATACTTAACGTTTGTATTCGTCTTCCCTATCTGTAGTAACTTGCATTTATCAGTATTAAAATTCATTTGCCAGTCTACTGACCACTCATGTAAGGTATCTAGATCTCTTTGAAGGTGTTCAAAGTCACTGTCTGAATTTATCACTCTCCCCATTTTGGTATCATCTGCAAATTTACTAATCCTACTAGTTATGTCTAAATCAAGATCATTAATGAATATAACAAACAGCAGAGGGCCTAATACAGATCCCTGGGGAACTCCGCTTTTGACCGCACCCCAGTCTGACTTTAATCCATTTATGCTGACTCTTTGTTTCCTACCAGTTAACCATGACCTAATCCATTTTAATAATGATCCACCTATTCCATGTGCTTCTACCTTCCTTATCAATCTCTCATGAGGGACTCTATCGAATGCTTTACTGAAATCTAAATAAATTATATCATATGACTTATCATTATCTACCGCTTCATATACTTCTGAGAAAAAGCTAAGCAAATTTGTGAGACAAGAACGTCCCTGGGTGAACCCGTGCTGAGAAGAATGAATTAAGTTGAATGTTTCAAGGTGGCTTCTGATTTTTGTAGCAATAATTGACTCTAGCAACTTGCCTATGATTGACGTGAGACTAATGGGACGGTAATTTGATGCAATTGATTTATCACCCTTTTTGAAAATCGGAACGACATTTGCAAGTTTCCAAGCTTCTGGCACTAGGCCCGATTCTAATGACTTATTAAATAAAACTGCTAATGGATTACTCAACTCATCTCTACATTCTTTTAATATTCTAGCATATACCTCGTCTGGACCAGGCGATTTATGAGGCTTCAGTTTGTTAATTACTTTAAGCACATCGTTACTAGTAATATTGATATTCATCAACATATTTTCTATACTGTCGTTATATACCTTATGAACTTCTGGAAACTGTGCTAGGTTTTCATTTGTGAATACGGAGCGAAAATGACTATTTAACGTACTACACATTTCTAACTCATCATCAGTCATTTCTCCTGTCGTAGTTTTAAGGGGACCTATTGTATCTCTAACCTTTGATTTATACAGTTGATAAAAAGCTTTGGGGTTATTTTTCGATTCCTTTGCTATCTTGATTTCATAATTTCTCTTTGCTTTCCTAATTTCTGTTTTTACCTGTCTTGTTAGGTTCTGATAGTAACCAAGTAAGTGATTTTCGCCTTTCTTAACTTTTCTATATACTCCTTTCTTTTTCCCTAGAAGATCTAAGAGTCTATTATTCATCCATTTTGGTTGGTTCCGTATCGATCTGAATTTTCTTTTAGGGATGTGTTTATTTTGAGCATTATTGATTGTCGCAATAAATTGTTCATAAGTAGCTGCTAAATTAAATTCGGGGTTATCCCGTCCTAAGTTGACAGTTTCCGGAGGTGTGGGGGGGAGTAATCTTTTGACCATAGGGTCATCCCTTAGGTCTCTCCTTAAGCTACCGTAATTAGCCTTCCTAAAATCCGGGATCAAGGCCGAATTTTCCTTCTTCCTGCCATCCCATATTATGTTAAAATATATGGCTTTATGATCACTGTTTCCTAGTTCGTCTCCAATCCCAACATCTTTTACTAGATTTTCATTATTACTGAGAACTAAATCGAGGATATTATTTCCTCTAGTGGGCGAGTTTATGAATTGATATAAAAAACTATCTTGTACTGCTTTTAGAAAATCTTCAGATTCATTATCGCTAAGTTGATTTTTCCAATCTATGCCTGAAAAGTTGAAATCGCCTAGAATACATACATTGTTTCTATCAGATGCCTTCTTTATTTCCACCCATAGCAATTTACCATCGTTCCTACTCAAATTAGGTGGTCTATATATAACACCAATGACTACGGATTCACTGCCCTCACCAATCTCTACCCAAATACTTTCATTGTCGCTATTTGATTTAATGTTTGATTTATTGCAGCTTTTTAATGACACCCTGATATACACTGCTACACCGCCACCTCTCCTTCCTACTCTGTCAAATTTAAATAGGTTATATCCTGGAATATGAAATTCTGCTAAAAAATGTTTGCAGTTTGAATTTATCCATGTTTCCGTTATTGCAATTATATCTATGTTCTCTTTACAAACAATGGCCCTGAGCTGGTCCATTTTGTTACACAGGCTTCTACTATTAGTATAATAAACACTCAATATATTTCTTCCGTTTATATCTGTTTTACATTTATTACTTTGATGTTTGTTATTATGACTAACTATATTTTCGGCATTATCTACTTCTGTTTCACTACGTCCCAGGACCTGCTTGTTTTTTTACTCCAATTTTCCCCGACCCCTCTCTACTGGCGAAACCCCCCCTTCGGAGTGACAATTTCACGCTCCAGGGATGCAGACAACGTCTTTACCCCCTCACGAGACAAGTGTACTCCGTCGCGACAGTACAGGTAGTCGTTGCCATAAAATCGTTGCCAGTCATCAATGAATGCCCAACCATTGTTTGCACAATGTTTTTCCAGTCGGCAATTAATAGCAATTGCCCTGGACAGCCATTCACGACCAACCCCTCTTCTAGGCAAGACACCACATACTATCGGGATCCCTCCCCTATCTCTAATCTTCCCCAGCGCCTCCCTATACCTCTTGAAAAGTTCCTCACTCCTAACCTTACCTATGTCGTTTCCTCCCACACTAAGACACACTACTGGATTGGTACCCTCCCCTGACAAAACTCTGTCTAACCTCTCGGCTACATGCCCTATCCCAGCCCCAGGAAAACATACCCTAGTCCTACGTTTCCTATCTCTCGCACAAAAAGCCCTATCCATAAACCTCACCTGGCTGTCACCAACTACCACGACCTTTCCTGTGGGCAGGGTTTGTACAACTGCCCTTTCCTCTCCTTGATCCATACCGTCCTGCCTCTTCTCTTCCTCTCCAGCTTCCTGCAGCACCTGGTAAGGGTTACTGCAAGCCACACCCTGGTCAGCTTTCCTAAGCCTGACCCTAGTCCCCTTGGAGACAACCACTCTCCACGCCTGCTCCTCCTTCGCAGGTGTCCTGCTAGGCAGGACACCTACCTGAAGGAGTTCCGTCCTGAGGGCTTCATTTTCCCCCTTTAGAGTGTCAACCTCACTCCTCAACTGCCCTAGCTGCCTTAACAGCGTGGCAAGGAGGTCGTCCTTCCCCACACTCCCCTCCTCTTCCCCCACGGCACAACGATCCAAAGCGGCCATTTTCCTTGGTCTCTAGCGGGAGCACGATCAGCACGACCTTCTCCAACAATGTCTTTATTCAAGGTTATAATGGGAAAAGGATCGGGATGTTTATGGGAACACATTGATAATCAAATATGAGTTAAAATAAATATTATATATAACATTGAATCCACAAGCAACAACATATGGGTTAAAACAAAATTGCTACCTGGCAACTCTAGCAGCCACGCCAAAGACATACGAACAAGGACCACACCCTGACAATGTATACAGCCTTAACAGAGAAGTCGACTTGTGAAAGAGACCTAGGGGTACTTGTAAGCCAGGACCTAGTGCCTAGAAAACAGTGTGTTAATGTTCGAAATAAGGCAAACAGAGTATTGGGTTTTATATCCAGAAGTGTAAGTAATAAGAGTGCAGAGGTCTTATTGCAGCTATATCTTGGGCTAGTCAGGCCGCACTGCGATTAAGAGGTTCAGTTCTGGTGCCCTTATTATAGAATGGATATCAATTCACTAGAGTCGGTGCAGCGAAGAATGACAAAAATGATTCAGGGACTTAGAAACCTTCCATATCAGGATAGGCTAAAGAAACTTAACTTGCATTCCCTAGAAAGACGAAGTGTGCGGGGAGATATGATAATGTATTCAAGTGGGTGAAAGGAATCAATAAACGGGATATAGATAAAGTTCCTATAATATCCGAGCAGGATATGACTCGGAGCAACGGATTTAAGTTGGATAAGTTTAGGTTTAGGAGGGAGATAGGAAGAAATTGGTTCACAAATAGGGTGGTGGACGAGTGGAACAAGCTTAGCAATTTTGTACATAAGAAAATAAGGAGTCTGCAATAGGCCAGTTGGCCTGTGCGTGGCAGCTCTTGTCGAGAGTTACTACCACTCTCTATCGTCCATGAATATATCCAGCCTCCTTTTGAAACTTTCCAGCGTTCAAGCAACTACTACAAAGTTGCTAAGCTTGTTCCACTCGTCCACCACCCTATTTATAAACTCCACTGGTTACACGACCCCACTCAGATTTAACACCATCAACTCTGACCCTCTGCGTTCTATGGGTGAGCCATGATTTTATCCAATTTAAAACTTTCCCCTCGACACTATGAGTATTAATTTTTCTCAGAAGCCTCTGATGCGGTACTCTGACAAATGCTTTGCTAAAGTCTAAGTAAATAACATCGAAATTTTCGTCATTATCTACTACCTCGAAGACTTTCCTAAAATATGTCAGCAGATTTGTTAGACAAGATTTTCCCTTTGTAAACCCATGTTGAGAGTCGTAGATTAATTTGCTTTTCTCTAAATGCAATCGGATGTTATCTGCTATAATTGATTTAAGAAATTTCCCCACTACTGACGTCAAACTGATAGGTCGGTAATTTGACGCTGATACTCTGTCTCTCTTTTTGAATATGGGTACTACATTTGCCAGTTTCCACAAATCTGGCACAACTCCGGTGTCTAATGATTTTGTAAATAAGTTTACGAGGGGTCCGCTAATCTGTTCCCTACACTCTTTCAAGACTCAAGGGAAAATTTCATCCGGCCCTGGGGATTTTGTCTTCTTTAGTTTATTTATCTTCTTAAGAACATCCTCTTTTCTGATAATGATATTCTTTAATTTCTCTTCTTCCTTTCCCTTAAATATCAGTTCCACCTCTGGAATTTCATCCCGAATTTCCTCTGTGAAAACTGTTAAGAAGTAGCTGCTCAATGCTTTGCTTATTTCTTCACTGCCATTTATCACTTCTCCCCTCCCTGACTTTAAAGGCCCAACTTTGTCCTTGACCTTAGTTCTATATTCCTGGAAAAATCCCTTAGGATTCGCCTTGGATTCTCTTGCTATTTTGATTTCATAGTCTCTCTTTGCTTTCCTTACATTTTTCTTAACATTCCTAGATAGTTCATTATACCTATTTCTGAGCAGCTCCTCCCCTCCCTTTAATTTCTTATATATTCCTTTGTTTATTCCTATGTCATGTTCAAGTTTTCTGGTCATCCACCTTGGCTCATCCTTATTTGACCTAATTTTTCTGTATGGTATATTTTGTTCTTGTGCTTTATGTAGTATACTAGTGAATATATTATTGTCATGATCAATTGTTGTGTCATCTATCACCTCACCCCTTCCTACTGGGACTGACGTGACTGTTCCCAGGTGACCTCACCTAGGTACCTTCTTTGCCCTTGATAATCCGCCAACCAAAAGTTTGGGACTCTGACCATATTGTCATTTTTTTTCTTTCCCAATTTAGGGTGAACCTGATTTCCCTGTAATCACTGTTACCTAGTTCTTCCCCTACTGTGATATCTCTGATAATATTTTCGATATTTGTTTATACTAGGTCTAATATATTGTCACCTCTAGTAGGTTCAGTAATTAGTTGTTTCAAAAATTTGTCCTGTACTGCGTCTAGGAAGTCTTCAGATTCATAGTCACCTACAATGTTGTCCCAGTCAATATTTCTGAAGTTGAAATGCCCCATGATGCACAGGTTGTTATATTTTGCTGCCCTACTCATTTCCTGCCATATGGGCTGAGCTGCTTCTTTCCCAAGACTTGGGGGCCTGTAAATCACTCCCATAATTAGGTTTTCTTTTTCTTCCGTGATTTCTACCAATACAGACTCGGTTCCCATTTCCCCCTTTATTGAATTATTAATACAACATTTTAATGCATCCTTGACGAAGAGTGCGACCCCTCTCCCCTTCTTACCTTCCCTGTCCTTGTGAAAAAGGTTGTACCCTTCTATGTTCTACTCTGATAAAAAAAATTTACTGGCCAGATTCATCCAAGTTTCGGTGATTGCTATGACGCCTACATACAACCGCTCTCAGCAATCTATTTTATTTCTAACGCTCCTACTGTCTGTATAGTATACATTTAAACCTACCCTTCCCTGGTCCCTTTTTCCCCCTTGTCCTGAGTAACCAATTTTGCTTCACTGAACGAACTTGTTTTTTGACTCCCACTTTCCCGGACCTCTCTCTACTTGCGAAACCCCCCCCTCTTTGGAGAGACAATTTCACGCTCCAGGGATGCAGAGAACGTATTTACCCCGGCGCAAGACAAGTGTACGCCGTCACCACTGTACAGGTAGTCGTTGCCATAGAATCGTTTCCAGTTATCAATGAATGCCCAACCATTGTTTGCACAATGTTTTTCCAGTCGGCAATTTATAGCAATTGCTCTGGACAGCCATTCACGACCAAACACCCCTCTTCTAGGCAAGACACCACATACTTTCGGGATCCCTCCCCTATCTCTAATCTGCCCTAGTGCCTCCTTGTAGTAAGTGCTGGAACTTTGGAAAGTTTCAAAAGAAGGCTAGATAGATTCATGGATGATAGAGAGTGGTAGTAACTCTTGACAGGAGCTGCCATGCACAGGCCAACCGGCCTAGTGCAGACTCCGTATTTTCATATGTTCTTATGTTGAAAAATTCTGACCGCGCTCTTGGCTGCTAACCATGTGGTCCCAGGGCCCAGGCACAGTGGGTGATGCAGGAACAAATGTAAAACCCACGGAGTATGAACAAGGAGAAAGCCTGGTTCATAGATAATATATATATTTATATATATATATATATATATATATATATATATATATATATATATATATATATATATATATATATATATATATATATATATATGTATATATATGCTGATAACCACAAGGAAAAAGAAAACACGAAGTTCCCAAGTGCTTTCGTGTAATTCACATCTTCAGGGGTGAGTACAAAGGAGAAGTACATCACAATTTATATATACATACAGAGGAGAGTGAGATCAGGTCCACAATGGTCAGGTATTAGGTAATGACCCTACTAATCTTTAAAAATTAGTAGGGTCATTACCTAATACCTGACCATTGTGGACCTGATCTCACCCTCCTCTGTATATATATACCTTGTTCTGTACTTCTCCTTCGTCTGTACTCACCCCTGAAGATGTGAATTACACGAAAGCACTTGGGAACTTCGTGTTTTCTTTTTCCTTGTGGTTATCAGCATATACCTGGATCACGCGCACCTACAGTGATTTACTTGGATATATATATATATATATATATATATATATATATATATATATATATATATATATATATATATATATATATATATATATATATATATATATATATATATATACATGCAGTATATACTGTACGTATTTTACATGATACCTGATATTACTTTTGACAACAAGTTGCAAATTTTTTCTCATAAATAATTGTTAATCATGTTGTGCTTGTGTTATTCCTGTCACGGTAAATGTGATACAATTTAGGGCGTTCATATATTTCTTTGTAGTGTAAATGACACAGATAGATGAGTCATCTGTTATGAATGATGCCCTGACAGGTGATCCAGGCTGAATCCAGGTGTCTACTGGTGCATAGAGGCACTATAAACACACACACACACATACGCACACATACACATACACTAATTACAAATATGTATATAATTCAGAATTACTGTAATCCTTATTTTTGACAATATGCAGTATACACAAAACGATTTTTATACATTATACATTTATATGCTGAAAAAAATCAAAGGGAGTCAAAACGTTATTTCATCTCTCTATGTCAACAGTTCAGGTTTACCAAATCAGCCCCAGGCCCAGGCTTACAGATGTTCGTAAGATAAATATTCCTCATAACTGAAAGATTAAGAATGTGCCTGAGAGTTTGGTAAGAACTGAAAGACAAAATTACTATTACACTGAGACTCTACCTTAGTCGGAAACGTTCACTTAGCACCAGTTAGGGGATAAAATTTCATTGACATTCTACCTTAACTATAGCTACGTTCATTGAACACTACTTAGGAGACAAAATTACATTGGGACTGCCTCAACTAGATACATAAGAACATAAGAATGGAGGAAACTGCAGCGGGCCTATTGGCCCATACTGAGCAGTCCCGTTTACACCCAACCCCTATTGCTCATATGAGCATCCAACCTATGTTTGAAGCAATTCAGCGTATTCGAGTTAATGATGATATTTGGTAACTTGTTCCATTCATCCACTACTCTGTTTCCAAACCAGTGTTCACCTATTTCACGCCTAAATCTAAATTTGTCTAATTTAAAACCATTGTTACGAGTTCGCTCCTGGTTGGATAATTTGAGTACCTTTGTAATGTCCCCTTTGTTTAGCCCTGCCTTCCACTTATACACCTCTATCAGGTCGCCCCTCGCTCTACATCTCTCAAGGGAGTGCAAATTATGATGCTTTAACCTGTCTTTATACTCAAGGTTCCTAATGCCCGGGATTAGTCTTGTCATTCTCCTCTGAATTCTTTCCAAGGATTCTATATCCATTCTGTAATAAGGTGACCAGAACTGAACTGCGTAATCCAGGTGTGGTCTCACAAGAGCAAGATACAGTTTTAGGATGACCTCGCTAGTCTTGTAACTATCACTCCTTTGTATGAACCCAAGTACTTTATTAGCCTTGTTACGAGCAAAAACACATTGTTTACTTGGCTTAAGGTTCCTACTTATCATTACCCCTAAATCTCTCTCGCAGTCGGATTTCTCTAAGGCATCGTTGTTCATTTGGTATCTGGTTTCCCTGTTTACATCTCCTCTACTGAGTACTTTACATTTGTCGACGTTGAATTTCATCTGCCATTTTACAGACCATTCGAAAAATTTGTTTAGATCTTCCTGTAGTTTTGCCGAGTCCTCGTCAGATTTGATAACACGTCCTATTTTAGTGTCATCAGCAAATTTACTTATGTTGCTGTCTATGCGGATATCTATGTCGTTTATGTATATAATAAATAATAATGGTCCAAGTACTGAGCCTTGGGGAACTCCACTTGTGACGTTGCTCCAATGGGACTTAGTGCCGTTAATGCTCAATCGCTGTTTCCTGTCCTGTAACCACGCCCTAATCCATTTAAGGATGTCACCTTTGATGCCATGAGCTTCTACCTTTCTAATTAGTCTTTCGTGGGGGACTCTGTCGAAGGCTTTGCTAAAGTCGAGATATACCACATCATAATTGTGCCCCTCGTCCACTGATTCGAAAACTGATGAAAAGAATGTTAATAGATTAATTAGGCAAGAACGTCCGCTTGTGAAGCCATGCTGGGAATCACTGATCAATCGGTGCTTTTCCAGGTGATTTCGAATAGAGTTTGAAATGATTGCTTCCAGTAATTTGCCTACTATTGATGTTAGACTGATTGGGCGGTAGTTAGAGGATAGTGATCTATCCCCCTTCTTGAAAATCGGTATTACATTCGCTATCCTCCAGGATACTGGTACTACACCTGTTTTTAAGGACATGTTAAACAACTTTGCTAAGGGCATACTAAGCTCTTCCTTACATTCCTTTAATACTCTGGCAAATATCTCATCGGGACCAGGTGACTTATTATGCTTTAGTTTGTCTATTTGCTTACTAACATCGTTACTAGTCACTACTATCTCACTTAATTTGTTTTCTTCACTATCTCTGAATAGAGTCGGTGCCTCGGGTATCATGTTTAAATTTTCGGTGGTGAAAACTGTTGAAAAATATTTATTCAAATTATTGCTCATTCCTCCATCGTTATCAGTGAGCTCGCCGGAGTCTGACCGTATTGGTCCAATCTTTTCTCGTGTTTTAGTTTGATACATTTGGTAGAATCCTTTGGGGTTTGTCTTCGCCTCCCTTGCTATCCTTACCTCATTATTCCTCTTTGCTTTCCTTATCTCGGTTTTAACCCTACTTGCCAATACCCTATAATAGTCCCGGAGGTGAATTTCGCCACGATTTATCCTTCTACCTATAGCCTTCCTTTGGCCAATGATGTTCTTTAAATAATTATTTATCCATTTAGGGTCATTGATGTCTGATCTGAGTTTTTTGTATGGTATGTTCTGCCTTTGTGCATTAAGTAACTCACTATTTAAATTGTCGTGGAACTCGGCAATCTCAGATCCCGTTATCAGGTCGGTGTCATCTGTCAGGTTCACGGCCAAGCACGACACCCCCTCTCTCAGCTGCCTCTTTAAACTGTCAAAGTTTGCCCTTCTGAAATCTGGTACTTTAGTGGAATTTTCCTTACGTCTGCCCTGAAAATCTAACTGGAATCGAATTTCTTTGTGATCACTGTTTGCAAGTTCGTTCCCTACCTCGATACGTTCACTTAACACATACTGCAAGATGTTTGTGTTTACCCTGGTTCTCCTCTTCATTATAGAACTACGTTTTCCACGTAACAAGTCCATTGCTGAAGTTATATATGTATATATATGTATATATATATATACATATATATATATATATATATATATATATATATATATATATATATATATATATATATAGATATGTGTGTGTGTGTGTGTGTGTGTCCATATAGCATGCGGACTTCCATACAAACAATTTCTCACTAGTCGGGAATTGAACCCAGGATCTCTGTGTGGAGGTGGTACCGTTCCCTGTTCAAACGTAGAGGTCTAGGGTTCGATTCCCGACTGGTGAGAAATTGTTTGTATATGGAAGTCCGCGTGCTATATGGACGGGTGATCCATGTATATGCTGTTAACCTTTTCGTATTTTCTTGTTTCATGTGTACTTGGATCACGCGCATAAACATTGTGCAAGCAATGGTTGGGCGTTCATTGATAACTGGCAACCACTCTATGATAACGACTACCTGTTGTCACAGTCTCTCTTATGCTGTAACATAAATATAATCAGGATGGGGAAATAGAGCATTTACATAAAAAGTAGATTAAACAATGATGGTTTCACACGTGCTGATAGCTTCCACAAAGTTTACATTAATTTCAGTCTCATATCTTAATCCAACACTATGTTCTCTCTCTACTTTACAAATATACTTCACAAATAGATACAATATTTTATGACAACCAGAAAACACTGGATTACCGTACAAAATACCATGTCCTTCACCAATAATACCCAGAGAGAGAGAGGGAGCTTCTTCTCCATGTTCCAATACGATTTCACTAACTTATCCACATTTTGTTTACACTCTATAAACCACTGCAATATTCTCACATTGAAAGTTTTTTCACAAAATCATATAATATTGTTCTTTAATCATATCAGTTACTAAAACATATTACAAATCAGTATAATAAAACATATATCACAATCTTAAGAAGACTTTAACTTTCACAGTGATTATAGGGTGTCAAGAGAAAACGAGACACTAAATGGGATAACTGAAGAAACCATAAGTAAATAACACCCACTTTCCCAAAAAAGGCATGAGTCATCCCTCAGGTTGACTCATGGCTTAAGGAAATTCATGATAATGCATCGGCCACAATATTAAACTTACCCTTGATATAACTAATAACTAGATCATAATCTTGTAACATACGACTCCACCGGATAAGAGGTTGGTTAGCATTTTTCATTTTATGCAAAAACACTAATGGATTATGGTCTGTAAATACAAAAACCGGTTTCCCCGAACCCCTCAAACAAACATCAAAATCATTAAAACTCAAAATCAAAGCTAAGGTTTCCTTCTCTATGGTGCTATAATTCATTTGATAAGAAAGAAACTTTTTAGAAAAATAACATGTTTGATAGTCAATATCATGCTTCTCCACCAATACCAATATCACTCGCATGTACTTACAACTTGAATGATTTCTCATAATTTGGGGTTAACAAAATTGGAGCATTTATTAACAAGTTCTTAATCATCTTAAAAGCATTATGACAATGATCATCCTAAACAAACTTTATTTTCTTTGACGACAATCTTGTTAAAAGTAATGCAGTGGCAGAGAAATTTTTACAAAACCTTCTTTAGTAACCACTCGTACCTAAAAATCTTAACAACTCTTTCTTATCTGAAGGAGCTGTAAACATTTACAATACAATTCTTAACTTTTGCATCTATTGGTTGTACCTGACCTTGACTCACAACATATCCCAAGTATTCTACAGTAGCTTTTACAAAATCACTTTTCATCAAATTTACAGTGAGATTTGCATTATTTAACCTATCAAACACTTTTCTAACCAGACAAACATGATCTTTCCATTCCTCAGAATATAACATAATATCATCAATATATGCAGAACAACCATTAACATCACGCAATACTTCATTCACTAATCTCTGAAAACAACTTCCACTGTTCTTTAATCCAAATGGTAACACTTTAAATTTATACAGTCCATTCATTGTAACAAAAGCCGAGATTGCTTTCGCTCTCTCAATCAAACCCACCTGCCAAAACCCTTTCAGCAGATCAAATTTACTTACAAATCAAGCATCTCCAACCTAGTCAATGCAATCATCAATCCTAGGAATAGGATAAGAATCAGTTATAGTTATATTATTTATCTTTCTATAATCTGTGCAAAATCTATAAGAAACACCATCAGGCTTAAGAACTAGAACACAAGGCTAACTCCATGGACTGTTACTGGGTTCAATCAAGTAATTCCCAAGCATTTATTCAATTTCTTTCTTCATAATTTCTCTCTTTCTCGGATTTACCCTATATGGATGTTGCTTAATATGGTATACACTAGGGAGTGACAGTTTTGCAAAAGTTTTCAAAATCTAATTGCTTGGGTTGGATTATTTGTCTATCGGCCACGCTAATTCCGAATATGTTTGAGTTTTTTACATCATTGCATTAGAAGGTTTGTGGATACTTTTGGGTTTGGCATGAAAAACGCGAAAAAACTGTAAATAATAAAGGGACTGGCAATGTGGCACAACCTGTTAAGATCAAGTTATTGAATTGGATTATTCGACTACTGTGTACACTGGTTCATAATATGCTATTGTTTTACAACTCAATGCGCTACAAATTATGCCGATATTTTTGCTGCAAGTCACCACATACGTATATTTCGAAAACCAGGGCCCAATATTACCAACGGCGTGGATAGATTCCGTGGAATGAATTCAGGACATTCCCGCTCATGGAACATTACCAATGTCCGTGTATGTGCCAATGGCAGGCCAATGGCAATATTTACAGAGTTTGTTGAGGCTCCCTGGACGGGAATGCCCTGAATTCATTCCACGGAATCTATTCACGCAGTGGTAATATTCGTCCCAGTACTGATCAACGAATTCAGCCCAAGTAGCTTGACTTGGACAGTTAAGGACAAAATCTCAGTCCGTACTTTTGAATAAAATATTGTTCAATAGGTGGTGATATTGAAGTGCTGAAAGTTGTTTTTTCTGTGTTGTTTTGCAGTTAGTTCAAAGGGCCGCCACCAAGATGGGTCGTCCTAAGATTAGCAACACTCAGCTGCGCCAGGGTAACGATAAGGTGTTCGGGGTTCGGATGCTTCTGCCATCTAACAAGTTGCCTCTGAACAAGGAAGTTGGAAGTGCCCTGGCTTATGAAGCAGAAAACGAGAGGTTTAGGAGAAGAACAAATGCTTTTGATTATATGGATGCCACCAACAAGGTGACTGAGAAGGTACTGGATGTGTATAGGAAGGCCACTGTCCCCACTATCTCTGAAATCAGGGTGAAAATGAGAGTCCACGACCTGTGGAGGATGCGGAGGGAGACGATGATGATGAAGGGAAATGGACAGAAACAGAAAAGGAAGAAAACGAAGAACGGGAAGCTGAAGATGAGGTTCGAGGATATAGCTGAGAAGTTGTTTGATGTGGCAGACGACAGCAAAGTGCACGAATGAGAGAAAAGCTTCCTGGCAGCCCAGAGGAAACCGGGAAGGGAGGGCTGCATTGATGGCGTTGACAAAATTGTGACTGCCAAGCTGAAAGAAGAGAGGGAGAAGGAAGCGAAGAGGGCAAAGAAAAGGGCTGAGGAAGAGAGGAAAACTGAGAAGATGAGGTCAAAGAGTAAGGAGGAGATGGAGAGGATGTCGTGTAAAGTGTCGGCAGTGGATGACAGTGCTCAGGAAGAAGATAGTGATTATAAGGATGTCAATGACAATGAGTTCAAGGCTATGGTCGACAGGAGAGCAAGATCAGAGAAAAGGAAAAGGGAGAAAGAAACCGAGGACAGGATCGGAGAAACTGCTGACAGGTTCAAGGTATCCAATGATGCAGTGGCTCACATCGCAAACACCATCAGAGCTGCAGACAACATCATAACTGAAGGGGACAAGTCTAAAGTGACTAACTGGAAGAAAGTGGAGAGAGTCAGGAAGAGGTCACGAGAACAGAAAAAAGAAAAGTTCAGGGGATTCAAGGTCAGAGGTCTCATGGTAGATGAGAGGATCAATGAGATTAAGATAGTGAATAGATTCCGTGGAATAAATTCAGGGCATTCCCGTCCAGGGAGCCTCAACAAACTCTGTAAATATTGCCATTGGCCTGCCATTGGCACATATACGGAGTTTGGTAATGTTCCATGAGCGGGAATGTCCTGAATTCATTCCACGGAATCTATCCACGCCGTTGGTAATATTGGGCCCTGGTTTTCGAAATATACGTATGTGGTGACTTGCAGCAAAAATATCGGCATAATTTGTAGCGCATTGAGTTGTAAAACAATAGCATATTATGAACCAGTGTACACAGTAGTCGAATAATCCAATTCAATAACTTGATCTTAACAGGTTGTACCACATTGCCAGTCCCTTTACTATTTACAGTTTTTTCGCGTTTTTCATGCCAAACCCAAAAGTATCCACAAACCTTCTAATGCAATGATGTAAAAAACTCAAACATATTCGGAATTAGCGTGGCCGATAGACAAATAATCCAACCCAAGCAATTAGATTTTGAAAACGTTTGCCAAACTGTCACTCCCTAGTATACACTCTCTACCTCTATATTGTGAGTTACAACATTAGTTCTCCTGGAAGCATCAGGAAATAATGATCTACATTCATTAACAATATCTATAATTTCAAATTTTTTATCATGGTCTCAGAAATCAATCTTACTCTCTAATATACTTAACACAACAGAGCTCTTCAGAATTTTATCCTCACATCTACTAAACTTTACATCGTCAGGTTCATCAAACGCCTCTTCTCCCAACTCGACAAATCCACAATTCACTTCATTGTTCACCTCACTCTGGTTTTCATTCTCTATATTTCTTTCATAATATGGCTTCATCAAATTAATATGGCATAATTGATTTTTTTTGGCGTCTGCCTGGTGTGTTTACTACACAATTCACATCACTCAATTTCTTTTCAACTACCCATGGGCCACTGAATCTTGCTTTCAATGGTTTTTCTTGCAATGGTAGCAAAACGAATACTTTTTTCACCAGGTCTAAATTCCCTTGACCTTGCATCTTTGTCATACCACAATTTCATCTCATCCTGTGATTCTTTCAAATTTTCCGCTGCCAGTTCACGTGCTCTTAACAATCTATCTTTAAATTATGAAACATATTTCAATAGACATGGAGGGTTTTCACTCCCAAGCCATTTCTCCTTGAGCATACTAAGAGGCCCCCCCCTCACATCATGTCCATACACCAACTCAAATGGGCTGAAACTTACTGAATCTTGCACAGTATCTCTAAAGGCAAGCAAAGCTAATGGGACACCCTCATCCCAATCTATTCCCAATTCCTCACAATAAATCCTTAAGGTGTTCTTGTGTCTGATGAAATCTTTCCAAACATCCCTGTGACTGAGGATGATAAGCACTTGACAATTTTGATTAATGTGTAAACCCCGTAAAATTTTCTTGGACATAATTGAAGTAAAATTACTTCCCTGGTCTGACTGAATAATTTTGGCAATCGTACCCATGAAAAATACTTAATTAATTCTCTCACAATATTTTTAGTATGAATACTCCTTAAAGGAATTGCTTCTGGGAACCTAGTTGAAGTACACATAATAGTTAACAAATAACTATTTCCCCTGCGTGTCTTTGGCAAAGGCCCAACACAATCTATAACAATTTTGCTAAATGGCTTACAGAAAGCAGGAATGGGTTTCAATGGTGCAGGATGAAAAACTTGGTTAGGTTTTCCTACCCTTTGACATACAGAGCAAATTTTACAAAAAATAGCGACATCTTTCTCTAAATTTGACCAATAAAAATGTGTCAGTTTTCTGTCAGTGGTTTTCCTCACTCCTAAATGTCCTGATAAACAATATTCATGGGACAAAGCTATTATATCACTCCTGTACCTTCAAGGAACAACCAGTTGCCTTTTCGTTTCCCAATGATCAGATGCTGGAACATTCGGAGGCCTCCACTTTCTCATTAGCACACCACCTTGAAAATAAAATCCTACTGACTCATCACCAGATACTCCATTCCTTTCAGCTTCGCTTTTAATTTCTCTTAAGCTATCATCACCTAACTGACATCTTGTTAATTCTTCTTTATCAACAAGAAAATCTGGATTAAAATCCACCTTCAACTTCACCTTGTCAGTATTTGTTACACCCTCGTTACATTTCTCATCTTCCATAAACAATTCATCTAAATTCATTTCATCAGCACAAATATCTTTATCCTTGGCCATAGCCCTCGTTATAACACAAGCTGGGAACACATCACTTGCCACAGCCTCCCCTTTCACCACATCATCAGTTATAGGTACATTTACAATATAATCTGCATCACACTCCAAAGGATTACCAATCATTATTGGTTCAGGTACTACCCTGTCACCTGCCAAGTCATTTCCCAGCAACATATCTACACCATGTACATGTAATTCCTCACTTATACCAACTTTAACCTTACCACTTATAAATCCCGTCTCAATGTTAACATAATGCAAATGTATGGTCAGTCCTGAGCCTAACTCTCTCACCCTAACTTCTTCACCAGAGAATGATTCTGCCGTCCACTCGTGTGCACTCTTGAGGACTAGACTTAGGTTAGCTCCTGTATCCCTAAGCACTACAATCTCCTTCTCAGGGCCTCCCTTCAGGGCTATTTTTCCCTCAGTGATAAAAGGCTCAAAATTCACATTAGATCGTTTAATCTTAGTGTTTGACATCTAACACATCTTGGAGATCATCTGTAGGCTTTCCCAAAGACACAGTTCACCCAGCTGACTTCTGAATATTCTTACATTAATATTTACCATGACCAACCTTACCACAGTTAAAACATTTCATTGGTGGCTTCCCTTGCCAACCAGCAAAATAATTCTGATATCTTTCACCCATGTTACCATGAGACATTTGATTATTTTGTCCCTTTTGATAACCTGAACCTTGGTTTTGCTGCTTAGCACCCGAGGAGATATTTTGATGATATTGTTTATTAAAATGCTTGCCTCCACCTTGTCTGTGTGAGATATCTTCTCTGTATATCTTTATGCCACTGCCAACCGGTCTGCCAATCGTGCAGCTTCCATATATATCCTTGATTTTTACGTTTATTATCTCATATTTCATATCAGGATGTACCAAACCTTTAAAATGCTCCACTAAAACCATTTGTTTCAAATCTTCCAATAAGTCCTAATCTCCTCAGACTTGCACCACCTCTCATATTTCATCCCACATTCTCTACCCAGTTCCAAGTAAGTTTGCTCAGGTAACATCTTAATACTTCTGAATCTCTTCCTATACACTTCTGGATCTAGCTGAGCAGTTTTCAGAACAGCCTCCTTCACAGCCTCATAAACAACAGACTCGGACACACTTAAACAAGCATATGCCTCTCTCGCTTTGCCTTTAAAACGAGTCTGGATCAGAAGAGCCCAATCCTCTCTTTTCCAATTTCTTAATTCAGCCAATTTGTCAAACTGAATTAAGAAATTCTCTGCTCCTTCCTCAATAAATTCTGACAAATGGCTAATTCTAGCATCTGATCCTTGGCTACTGAGTCTCATAGACATTTTCTGCCCTTCTAACTCCAATTACCTAAGTTTCACCTCTTTCTCTGACTGAATCCTCTCTCTCACATTTTCTTGCCTGGATCTTCTTTAACTCAAATTCCAATATATTTTTTTCCAAAATAATGCTCTCACTCATGCCTATTCTTGTACCCAGACTTATTTCATCACCACTCTCCATGGTTTCATTTGCACTCTTTAATACTCCCAAAGAAACTAATTCTTCCACTAACTCTCTCTGCATGTCACCTTTGGCATTACATCTCAAAGAGATTTCATATAATGAAATTATGTCACATAATTCCTCCTTAGTACACAGATACAAATAATGCATGTCTCTAGTATTTTAATATTGCTCAACACTACCCATTGTTATCACTCATTAGTTCAACACCAAAAATACAAATAAAATCTACCTTACAGCACAGTAGATACAACACTAACCACTTACTTGCATTGTTACACTGTCTCACTATTCATAATCGGCATTACACAATGAACTCTGTAGGACCAAGGCCCCATACGTCACAGTCTCTATTATGCTGTACATAAATATAATCAGGATAGGGAAATAGAGCATTTACATAAAAAGTATATTTAACAATAATGGTTTCACACATGCTGATAGCTTCCACATAGTTTACATAATATTAGTCTTATATCTTAACCTAACAATATGCTCTCTCTCTCTACAAATATGCTT
The DNA here is from genome assembly GCA_958450375.1 of Homarus gammarus. NCBI lineage: Eukaryota > Metazoa > Arthropoda > Malacostraca > Decapoda > Nephropidae > Homarus > Homarus gammarus. The sequence continues at coordinate 475,822 of CAUDMG010000284.1, forward strand.
CACAAATAGATTATAATATCTTATGACTACCAGAAAACACTAAATTACCCTTACAACCTGTTGGTTTTTTCACGACACAAAATACCACGTCCTTCACCAATAATACCCAAAGAGAGAGACAGAGAGGGCTTCGTTTCCATGTTCCAATACGATTTCACTAACTTATCCACATTTTGTTTACATTCTTCATTTAAACCAATGCAATATTCTCACATTGAAAACTGTTTCACAAAATCATATATTAATGTTCTTTAATCATATCAGTTACTAAAACATATCACAAATCAGAATAACAAAAACATATATCACGATCTTAAGAAGACTTTAACCTTCACAGTGATTATAGGGTGTCAAGAGAAAACGAGACACTTAATGGGATGACTGAGGAAAACATAAGTACATAACACTGTACAGTAGTGACAGAGTACACTTGTCTCGCGCGGAGGTAAAGACGTTGTCTACATCCCTGGAGAGTGAAATTGTCACTCCAAAGGGGTGGTTTCGCCAGTAGAGAGAGGTCAGGGTAAGTGGGCGTCAAAAATCCAAGCAGGTCACGGGGAGTAAAATTAGTTGCTCTGGACAAGGGCTAAAACAGAATAAGGGAAGGGTAGGTTTAAATGTATACTATAGGAGCGTTAGAAATAAACTAGACTTGCTCAGAGTGGTTGTATGTACCAAGAATGTCGACGTCATAGCAATCACCGAAAATTGCATGAATCTGGCGAGCAAGAACGTTTTATCAGAGCGCTACATAGAAGAGTATAAACTTTTCACAAGGACAGGGAAGGTAGGAAGGGGGGGAGGGGTTTCACTCTTCGTCAGGGATACATTATATAATGTTGTATTAAAAATTCAATACAAGGTGAAATAGGAACCGAGTCTGTAAGGGTAGAAATTGCGGAAGTAAGTGAAAAGTAATTATGGGAGTGATTTACAGGCCCCAAGTCTTGGAAAGAAGCAGCTCTACCCATATGACAGGAAATGAGTAGAGCAGCTAAATACAAAAGCCTGTGCATTATGGGGGATTTCAACTTCAGAAATATTGATTGGGACAACATTATTGGTGACTATAATCTGAAGACTTCCTAGATGCAGAACAGGAAAATTTTTTAAAACAACTAATTACAGAACCTACTTGAGGTGACTATATATTAGACCTAGTTTTAACAAATAAAGAAAATATTATCCGAGATATCACAATAAGGGAAGAACTAGGGAGCAGTGATCACAGAGAAATCAGGTTCACCCTAAATTGGGAAACGAAAAACAATGACAATATGGTCAGAGTCCCAGACTTTCGATCGGCTGATTATGAGGGGTTAAGAAGGTACCTAGGTGAGGTCGCCTGGGAACAGTCAAGTCAGTCACCGGTTGGAATGGTTGAGTTCACCGGCGACATAACAATTGATCATGACTATAATATATTCAGTAGTATACTACGTAAAGCACAGGAACAAAATCTACCATACAGAAAAATTAGGTCAAATAAGAATGAACCAAGGTGGATGACCAAAAAAAATTAGACATGACATAGGAATAAAGAAAGGCATTTATAAGAAATTAAAGGAAGGGGAGAACCATCTCAGAAATAGGTATAATGGACTATCTAGGAATGTAATAAAAATTTAAGGAAGGCAAAGAGGGACTACGAAATCAGGATAGCAAGAGAATCCAGGGCGAATCCCAAGGGATTTTTCCAGGTATATAGGACAAAGGTCAAGGACAAAGTGGGACCCTTAAAGTCAGAGAGAGAGGGGAAGTGTTAGATGATAATGAGAAAATGAGTAGAGTATTAAACAGCTACTTCTTATCAGTGGAAATAAAGAAGAGAAAGTAAAGAATAGCACTATCAGAAAAGAGACTGTTCTTAAGAAGATAAATAAATTAAAGACAAAATTCCCAGGGCCGGATCAAATTTTCCCTCGAGTTCTGAAAGAGTGTAAGGAACAGTTTAGCGGAACCCTCGTAAATTTATTTGCAAAATCATTAGACACGGGAGTTGTGTCAGACTTGTGGAAACAGGCAAATGTAGTACCCATATTCAAAAAGGACACAGAGCATCAGCGTCAAATTACCGGCCGATTAGTTTGACGTCAGTAGTGGGGAAATTTCTTAAATTTATTTTTGAAAATAGCATCCGATCGAATTTAAAGAAAAACAAATTAATCTACGACTCTCAACATGGGTTTACAAGAGGAAAATATGGTTTAACAAATCTGCTGACGTTTCTTAGGGAAGTCTTCGAGCTAGTAGATAATAACGAAAATTACGATATTATTTACTTAGACTTTAGCAAAGCGTTTGACAGAGTATCGCATCAGAGGCTTCTGAGAAAAATTAAAGTTCATGGTATCGAGGGGATAGTTTTAAATTGGATAAAATCATTGCTCACCGATAAAACAGAGGCTCAACGTAGATGGTGTTAAATCTGAGTTGGGCTGTGTAACCAGTGAGGTTCCCCAGGGGTGAGTACCAGGCCCACTCCTGTTCATAATCTACATAAACGATCTAGATACTCGGATCAGCAGTGACATAAGCAAGTTTGCGGATGACACCAAAATAGGGCGGCAGATTAATTCAGGTCAGGATGCAAATGCACTACAGGAGGATTTAAATAAACTGCAGGACTGGTCAGAAAATTGGCAAATGAAATTCAACACCAGCAAGTGCAGCGTACTTAATATTGGAAGAACAAATACTGGCAATGTATACAGCCTTAACAACATCAACCTAGAAAATTCGACTTGTGAAAGAGACTTAATAGTACTTTTAAGCCCGGACCTATGGCCGAGAAAACAGTGCGTTAATGTTCGAAAAAAGGCAAACAGAGTATTAGGTTTTATATCTAGAAGTGTGAGTAATAGTAATGCGTAGGTCATATTGCAACACTAACTTGCGTTAGTCAGGCCGCACCTCGATTATGCTGTTCAGTTCTGGTGCACTTACAGTATTATAGAATGGACATCAATTCACTGGAGTCGGTGCAGGGATGAATGACGAAAATGATTCCGGGACTTAGAAACCTTCCATATCAAGATAGATTAAAGACACTTAACTTGCATTCCCTAGAAAGACGAAGAGTGCGGGGAGATATGATAGAAGTATTTAATTTGGGGAAAGGAACCAATAAAGGAGATATAGATAGGGTTCTTATAATATCCGAGCTGGATATGACTGGTAGCAACGGATTTAATTTGGATAAGTTTAGGTTTATGAGGGAGATAGGAAGGAACTGGTTTGCAAATAGGGTGGAAGACGAGTGGAACAAGCATAGCAACTTTGTAGTAAGTGTTGGAACGCTGGAAAGTTATAAAGAGAGGCTTGATAGATTCATGGATGATAGAGAGTGGAAGTAACTCTCAACAGGAGCTGCCATGCACAGGCCAACCGGCCTATTGCAGGCTTCTTCTTTTCTTACGTTCGTGTATATACATACACACAACAGCAATAATTTAATCAATAAACTCAAGATACACAATGAACCATGAACTAGAGTACCAGTGAATGACCTTCTTTCATTACTAAAAGATAAGTTGTCTCTGTTAGATTATAATTATCCATTAAACATGATACATTTCTCAAATTGATAAGGTTATGCGTTACTATCAGTGTTTTTAGAGCAAATGGAAAGTTTTCCAACAAATATTTAGCATGAGCATGAGTAATTGTCTTTCTGCTCCTTTAGCCTGTATTTATATGGAATTTTTTGAGGCTAGGTTACTACCCAACATTGGTGACTTTATTCTTCCATGGTATAGATATTTAGATTATGTGCTTTGTCTATGGCCTAGAAACAGTAACCCAATGTAATTTTTAGACAAGCTTAATTATCTTGTCCCTAGTTTTATCTTCAAAATTGAAAGAGCGATACAGTAAATGGATCCCTTCCATTTCTTAATATGCTTTTCATGAGAAATGGACATAACTATAAATTTAAGGTGTACAGAACGCCTACACAGGTAGATAGCTTCATTCAATTTTTTTCGAGTCACCATAAGTCACCAGTTTTTTCTGCTATGTTTTTGAGATGTTTATATGTTTGTGACCCTGAATTTATTGAAGAAGAACCGCAACACATTCAGTCTATTGCACAAAAACTTAGTACCCTTCATTGTTTGTTTATCGTTGTTTTGAAAAGGGCTAAATAATCCTTTTATTCTACTCAAACTAGGCAAGTTCCTACATTTAAGAATATTTTGACTATACCTTATCGCAATGAAGTTGTCCTGTTAGTTCAGTCCCTTATATTATTAAACATTAATGTTGTTTTTAAGTATGATAAACTATTACTAATATAATAATTAAGAATAGCCCAACCTTGAATGTAAATGGAAGTGTTTACTGTATTTTATGTAGCAATTGTAATGGAAATTATGTAGGTCGAACTGGGAATGCATTAAAAATCAGATTAAAACAGCACAAGTACACCATTAAAACGGCATCTGAAAGCAGTGCACTTTTCGTTCATATAAGGAACAATAATCATCCCATAGATTGGGAAAACAGTTTAGAAGTGTATAAATCATGATTTGTCACAGAAATACTTCTAGTAGAAGCAAGTTAACATAAGAACATAAGAATGGAGGAAACTGCAGCGGGCCTATTGGCCCATACTGGGCAGTCCCTTTTACACCCAACCCCTATTGCTCATATGAGCATCCAACCTATGTTTGAAGCAATTCAGCGTATTCGAGTTAATGATGATATTTGGTAACTTGTTCCATTCATCCACTACTCTGTTTCCAAACCAGTGTTTACCTATTTCACACCTAAATCTAAATTTGTCTAATTTAAAACCATTGTTACGAGTTCGCTCCTAACAGTTTGATTAGAGAAATGTATTCTTTAAACCTTAGTGATGGTCAGTACAAAACTATTAATATATATATATATATATATATATATATATATATATATATATATATATATATATATATATATATATATATACAGTATATATATATATATATATATATATATATATATATATATATATATATATATATATATATATATATATATATATACATATATATATATATACAGTATATATATATATATATATATATATATATATATATATATATATATATATATATATATATATATATATATATATATATAATGCGACAGTGAGTAGGATGAGAGAAGATTACATACAAAAGTAGGAAGTATAGAGAGGAGGAATTTAAAGATAGGAAACTTGGTAGCGTGGCCGGGATGTTATTTACTCAGCGTCAATACGCTTATCTTATCTCGTATGTCAATACACATATATTACTTCTTAAAGGGACAACTTGTTAAACACCTCTTCGATACAACTATTTATTAATTCACTCAACATAAGAACATAAGAACATAAGAATGGAGGAAGCTGCAGCGGGCCTATTGGCCCTTACTGGGCAGTCCCGTTTACACCCAACCCCTATTGCTCATATGAGCATCCAACCTATGTTTGAAGCAATTCAGCGTATTCGAGTTAATGATGATATTTGGTAACTTGTTCCATTCATCCACTACTCTATTTCCAAACCAGTGTTTACCTATTTCACGCCTAAATCTAAATTTGTCTAATTTAAAACCATTGTTACGAGTTCGCTCCTGGTTGGATAATTTGAGTACCTTTGTAACGTCCCCTTTGTTTAGCCCTGCCTTCCACTTATACACCTCTATCAGGTCGCCCCTCGCTCTACGTCTTTCGAGGGAGTGCAAATTAAGATGCTTTAACCTGTCTCTATACTCAAGGTTCCTAATGCCCGGGATTAGTCTTGTCATTCTCCTCTGAATTCTTTCCAAGGATTCTATATCCATTCTGTAATACGGTGACCAGAACTGAACTGCGTAATCCAGGTGTGGTCTCACAAGAGCAAGATACAGTTTGAGGATGACCTCGCTAGTCTTGTAACTAACACTCCTTTGTATGAACCCAAGTACTTTATTAGCCTTGTTACGAGCAAAAACACATTGTTTACTTGGCTTAAGGTTCCTACTTATCATTACTCCTAAATCTCTCTCGCAGTCGGATTTCTCTATGGCATCGTTGTTCATCTGGTATTTGGTTTCCCTGTTTACATCTCCTATACTGAGTACTTTACATTTGTCGACATTGAATTTCATCTGCCATTTTTCAGACCATTCGAAAAATTTGTTTAGATCTTCCTGTAGTTTTGCCGAGTCCTCGTCAGATTTGATAACACGTCCTATTTTAGTGTCATCAGCAAATTTACTTATGTTGCTGTCTATGCCGATATCTATCTCGTTTATGTATATAATAAACAATAATGGTCCAAGTACTGAGCCTTGGGGAACTCCACTTGTGACGTTGCTCCAATGGGACTTAGTGCCATTAATGCTCACTCGCTGTTTCCTGTCCTGTAACCACGCCCTAATCCATTTAAGGATGTCACCTTTGATGCCATGAGCTTCTACCTTTCTAATTAGTCTTTCGTGGGGGACTCTGTCGAAGGCTTTGCTAAAGTCGAGATATACCACATCATAATTGTGCCCCTCGTCCACTGATTCGAAAACTGATGAAAAGAATGTTAATAGATTAGTTAGGCAAGAACATCCGCTTGTGAAGCCATGCTGGGAATCATTGATCAATCGGTGCTTCTCCAGGTGATTTCGAATAGAGTTTGAAATGATTGCTTCCAGTAATTTGCCTACTATTGATGTTAGACTGATTGGGCGGTAGTTAGAGGATTGTGATCTATCCCCCTTCTTGAAAATCGGTATTACATTCGCTATCCTCCAGGATTCTGGTACTACACCTGTTTTTAAGGACATGTTAAACAACTTTGCTAAGGGCATACTAAGCTCTTCCTTACATTCCTTTAATACTCTGGCAAATATCTCATCGGGACCAGGTGACTTATTAGGCTTTAGTTTGTCTATTTGCTTACTAACATCGTTACTAGTCACTACTATCTCACTTAATTTGTTTTCTTCACTATCTCTGAATAGAATCGGTGCCTCGGGTATCATGTTTAAATTTTCGGTGGTGAAAACTGTTGAAAAATATTTATTCAAATTATTGCTCATTTCTCCGTCGTTATCAGTGAGCTCGCCGGAGTCTGACCGTATTGGTCCAATCTTTTCTCGTGTTTTAGTTTGATACATTTGGTAGAATCCTTTGGGGTTTGTCTTCGCCTCCCTTGCTATCCTTACCTCATTATTCCTCTTTGCTTTCCTTATCTCGGTTTTAACCCTACTCGCCAATACCCTATAATAGTCCCGGAGGTGAATTTCGCCACGATTTATCCTTCTACCTATAGCCTTCCTTTGGCCAATGATGTTCTTTAAATAATTATTTATCCATTTAGGGTCATTGTTGTCTGATCTGAGTTTTTTGTATGGTATGGTCTGCCTTTGTACATTAAGTAACTCACTATTTAAATTGTCGTGGAACTCGGCAATCTCAGATCTCGTTATCAGGTCCGTGTCATCTGTCAGGTTCACGGCCAAGCGCGACACCCCCTCTCTCAGCTGCCTCTTTAAACTGTCAAAGGTTGCCCTTCTGCAATCTGGTACTTTAGTGGAATTTTCCTTACGTCTGACCTGAAAATCTAACTGGAATCGAATTTCTTTGTGATCGCTGTTTGCAAGTTCGTTCCCTACCTCGACATTGCTAATGAGGTTTTCTCTGTTGGACAGAACTAAATCCAGTATATTATTACCCCGTGTGGGTTCGGTTATATGTTGACTTAGGAAACAGTCCTGGATCGTCTCGAGAAAATCCTCTGATTCTGAGTTACCCGTAAGGACAGTCCAATCTATTTGGCCAAGGTTAAAGTCGCCTACTATACAGACTTTGTTGTGTATGGAAGCCCTGCGCATTTCATCCCAGATAAGTCGCTCATTGACGCTATCAAGATTGGGGGGTCTATATATTACTCCTGTGATTAATTTTTCCCGACCGTCGCTTAATTCTATCCAAATTGTTTCTGTATTCCTCTCAGTTTTTATTTCCTTATTTATTTCACACTTCAGATTATCCCTAACATAGATTGCTACTCCGCCTCCTTTCCTGGTCTGCCTATCGGTATGGAACAGTTTGTAACCCGGAATTTGGTAATCGACTGGTAATTCACGTGTGTCTAGGTTGATCCATGTTTCAGTGAATGCAATTATATCGATTTCTTCGGTACATACCAAGGCCTCAATGACATTGACACATTAATATCACTATTATATCGGGGTAGTAACACATTATGTTTTACATTACTCGACACTGACTCTCGGACACACCTGAATGAATACACTTCCCACAGAAGGTAACTCACCCCAGGAATCGCTCTGACAAGACTCACGTGTACCCTGACGTAGGCCCAGTGGGTGCTTGGCTGGGCTGCCTCCTATGGGACGTTTCTGTTTAGCTGGGGTCTGGTCGGGAAGTCCCCCTCCAGATCTGGGGAGAGGACGAGCAGGACTCTAGGAGAATCTCCAGAGTAATGTTCGAATGGCAACCAGAATCGGAATGAATATGCCAGAATGATAATCAGAACCAGAATGATGGAGGGATCCAGGTGATCGTGGACGGGACTGTAGGGTAGGGTGTGTCAATTTAGGGGGTGAACTGGCTAAATTGAAAATCGAGTAATTTGGTAGCAATTTATTGTAGTCTTTAAGCATGCAAAGCAATATTCTGGCATAAATTTTTTTTTATAATAAGTCCTACCTACATCAAATGGATTTTTAAATGTACATATTTGTGAATTTATAACATAACCAGCGTTTGCACACATGTTACTGTTTCAAGTTTCAAATTACTATATTTTATTATCCGTAGTCTATTTGAAAGTAACCAATGCCTTCATACTCTCTTTGCTTTGGTTTCTTGTCATCAGTAGTCTGCTTGCTATTTGTGCTTTGATGTAACCTTCTCGCCTCTCGTGGCTGTAAACATGGCCCGCTGCTTCTGTGACCATTTTCACACATCTCTCCACACTTTGAGTGTGGGAAGGCCACTTCGGCACCTGCATTGGAGTCTCTTTAAGGTTTCTCAATTCTTGGCTAGTTAGAATTGTTGTCAATGGTGGCTCTAAGACTTCCAAACTCAAGTCAACCAATTCTGACAATTTGGTGGCATTGACGTTTATTGGGGGAACTTTTCTTGAATGAAACGAACAGTCTCCCAACTGGTCGTCATCTATTAGCATTCCTCTAATCTTTAGAATGACTTCTACAGCCTCGGTTCGGAGATTGGTACATTGACTGCAAAGCATTGCTTGCAAAACTGCTTCTGATCGAGCATACCTCTGTGTTCTTACTAGCTGCAATTGAAACAAAAGTTGATTGGGCCCATCCACCCACATAGGATTAAGTTTCACACTAAACCACTGGGGAAGATAAACTCCAATAATAAATTCAACAATTAACCTCAAATTCTTCAGCACTTTGCCCTTCAATTCGTGTTTGGAAATCCAAATCCTGCAGAAACGAAGAGCTGTAGTTAACCAACGGCTGTGACTGACAGGTCCAATCTCCAAGAGAGCCAATGACTGAGGCACTTCTCCTGATCTTATTGCTTGGGCAATACGATAAGCATAGGATTGATCTGTGCTGAGATCTTTGATGACTCCTTCAGACAACGCCGGAAGGGGAGGGCCAACTTCGACCTTTGGAAAGGTTGTATTTATTTCTAGTTGTGTTGCTTCATCCAGCATGATGCCAAGGGGACCTGACCACTTGTTGTTGCTCTTTGTAGGACCATCAAGTTCCTGGATGAGATGACGAAGAGGTAGCTCGCCTGTATGTAAATCACATACACTCCAAACAAGTCTTCTTCCTAGTTTTTTCTCTAAATGCGTCATTACACCCCCCTGCCATCCGGTGTTCACTGCAGTTGAATCTCCACCAACAGCCTGCAGTGAACTGCCAAGTCCTCTCTCCTGAACCCAACATAAAATATGATCAGCAATGACCTCTGCATGTTTCTTCCCTTCTACTTCAGTTTTGGGAGCAAAGTGAAACAAAAACCGACCACCAGGCTCAGAACAGACAGAGTAGTGTTCTTCTTTGATGAGACCTGGAAACTTTCTGTTCACTCTCTCTACTTCTAGCAAAACTTTTGTGTCATCTATTCTTCCATCAAACAAAAGACAGGAGAGCCCTCCCTCGCTTAAATCTTTTTCATGCTGATCAGATATTTCCTTCATTATTTTTTCTTGTGCTCTTCTAATTTTATTATGATCTATCACCAAAGATACATCCTCTCGGCTGATGAGGCCTGCATCTATCCAAGCGGCAGTTGCAATTTCTGCAGCCTCACGAAGTCCAGCATGGTGGCGAATACTAGCTAAAGCAATGTTTGAAATATTTCTTGTGTTGTATTTCATTTTCTTTGGTAAAGGTTCAGATGGCTCTTTGGAACTATCATCTGATGTTGCTTCCTGTTCATCAGAAGAACTATCAAAGAAGTGATAAACATCTTGACACAGCTCTTCCTCTCTTTGGATGGCTTCTTCACTCTTCATTTTCTTCTTTTGTTCCCTCTCTCGGATTTGTTCTCTCTTCTTGGCATTAGCAATCTGCTTCTTTGTTTCTGAATAATCTATTGAACCCATTTGCATACTTCCTTGGCCTTCTGCCTTTGTCCTCTGTGCCTTTATAAATTCAAGCTCTAAAACAGGGATCTTCTTTTCACGAGGACAACCACAATCAATGTGGGAATTATTTTCTCTCTTACCTGAGTGAGAACAGTTGGATTCAGAACATAATTGTATGGAGCACTTGCAGGTCAAAATGTCAAACAGAGTATCAAGTGTGTGCAGAAATTCATTTTTCCTGGCCAAGTTTCCTTTACCAAGTGATGTTTCAACTGCTTTGTGCCATAATTTCGTTAGTTTTAGCTCAATAGTTCGACACTGATTAATCACAGGTGGTTTGAATAGTGCATTAGCTTTTGTCCATTGATGCAGAAGAGGGACTATCATGTCATTTATGAGTTCTTTATCTGTATAGTTCCTTCTGTCCTTTCCATTTTTTTCTCGAAGGAGTAACCCTAATCTTAGCATGTCTCTCACTGTTGGAAGTTCTGATACAGGAAGCTCCTTCCCTTTACCAACTAGCAGGCTCAAGTGGGTTGACAACTGACTTCTTGTCTTCAATTTTGACATCTTCACACTATCTGACAAATAGAAAAATATTTCAATGTTTCATAATTCAATTGTTGTTTCAAAAAATATCAATTTGTTTATCAAAAATGCTGTAACAGAAATAACATAATAATTTCTTAGAACATAATGTTTTATACAATGATATAAGTAACTGCGACAATCAATATGCCCTACTTAAAATAATTAAAATGTGGAATTCGTCTGGTAGAGTAGGTGCAAGTGCAATGAGAGCAAACCACCGTCTATGATATCTAGAAGGAGAGTGAGCCGGGCGCCTTATCCTCACGCTTGGTACAAGTCAAAACAGGAATTAAACTGTCCCACACGGAGAGCCTGTTCATGTTCATGTTCTGACATGCATATTGTACACAAGCTATAGAACCATAAAATACTCCATAATCCATATGCTTACATGAGATTAGTTAATATCAAGTGAATAATTCTAATCAAGTCTCATTAATTTGTTGAAATACTGATATTTGAAACTTTAAGGTATAATTGATGTAGGTGAGGGTTATTTCAATTCATTTTTGTTTGCTAATCTCAAGTTTAGACATAAAGAGGCACAATATTTTGACTACCAAATTTGATTATTAACATGTTGACAAAATTGACACACCCTACTGTAGGGCCTTTATATGGGGTCGGCCCAACCAGCCTTTGACCTCTCACCAATTATCACTAAACTGGTTAGATCTGGATAGCTGTGTGCAGGTGTGGTCCTGCCCAGGTGTCTTGGTTAGGTGAGGTTGTAGGTCACCTGGCTAACTGACGTCATTAGCGGGCGAGGTCAAGTCCCTAGGGTCGGCCTGAGGTGTGTCATCCCGGAATGTGGTGGTAACACGAGGTCTGTAGTGTACTTGCTGTTATATGTGACCTAATTCTGGGCTGCAAGCTTTGGTCTGACAATCAATCATTACATATATATATGGATCCTCGTGTTTCGAAGCCGGATTTGGTAAAACGTTACTCTGACCACCTAAGTGATACGGGTGGTCCCCATTAGAGTTTCACGGCGCCATAAGGTCGTTGAACAGGCTTTGTGTGAAATATAACAAAGTCTAGGACTGCTTTTTGTATCCTGGTGGTATGTAGAAGTCCGCGTGCTTTATTGGGCTAATGAAATATATATATATATATATATATATATATCTTAAGCTGCCTCTGAAGATGTCTTGAATAAAGACGAAAGCTAAGGTACTCCGTTGTTTCCATTTTCCCGTGTGATTTTAACAATATATATATATCTATATATATATATATATATATATATATATATATATATATATATATATATATATATATATATGCTGATAACCACCAGGAAAGAAGAAAACACGAAGTTCCCAAGCGCTTTCGTGTAATTCACATCTTCAGGGGTGAGTACAGACTAGATAGAGTCTGTACTCACCCCTGAAGATGTGAATTACACGAAAGCGCTTGGGAACTTCGTGTTTTCTTCTTTCCTGGTGGTTATCAGCATATACCTAGATCACGCGCACCTACAGTGATTTACTTGCATATATATATATATATATATATATATATATATATATATATATATATATATATATATATATAGATACATATATATATATATATATATATATATATATATATATATATATATATATATATATATATATATATATCAATGTCTTATGAGAATTATGCATAAAGTAAATCTATTTCAAGGACGCGAATTCAATTGCATAATTAAAAAGGCATTTAATTTCCTTTCGCTCAACGTTAATATACAGTAATTATATATCACGACATGCTAAGTCAATGGACGTGTTGTGATGATAGTTTTGTTGTTCATGACTAATACATATAATATAAAGCATTCATAAGGCGCCATAAACAAAGGGTTTAAATTATCTGCACTCCTCGCTAATGGTCATAGACAATTGCATGTTCCATAATTTCACAATTCTGATGATAATTTCGCGTTTTCTTTAATTATGAAAGACTTATCCTTCACATATTTGCTTGTCGTTAATATAATCATATTTTATTAAGTACTAAATAATTATCAATATTCTAATGATATTTTTTCTCAGGATAAGAATATATAATTTAATTGTTTAATAATGAGGTGAACATAGGCTTCATCTGGCTTCACACGGCATCACTTGGCTCCACCTGGTAACAGTGGCAGGTGGCTATTGTGTTCTCATCCTTGACAGGCAATATTGACTCTGAAGGTAACCATGGCAACCGTTCATATCATAGTGGGTCGTGATTGGTCAAATGCGCTTGCCCTCACGTTATTAACTGTCGTATCCCAAACACTTGTCGTCTCCAGTTTCTCAAAAGCTTTTATAATGTAAATTTGTTCATACGAAGAGATTAGAATAGAAAAGAAAAATACCGGAGAAAAATAATTATACCGAGACTCGACTACAACTTGTTATTTTTACTTAATATTAGACACAATTAAGTCAAATAATATTTCCAAAGATTCTCTACCTTAGCTTTGTCTCCCAACTGTTGTCATTTGTTATTTTTAGTTGATGTTTTTTTTCTAAGGAATTGAATGTTCGTTTCAGATGAGTTATTTAATATTAATAGTACCGTTCACCAGCTTTAGCGAAAAGTAACTTTCACCAAATATTATGAAAAGCAACGTTCACCAACGATAATAAACAACGTTCACCAACGACAATTAAAAGCAACGTTCACCAACTATAATGAAAAGCGACGTTCACCAACGATTATGAAAAGCAACGTTCACCAACTATGATGAAAAGCAACTTTCACCAACTATAATGAAAAGCAACGTTCACCAACTATAATGGAAAGCAACGTTCACCAACAATAAACCAATAACACATACCCTGTATGTCCCACAAGCAGATGCCAGATATTGTCAAGCGTCAGAGGAATTCCGACAAAAGCCAACATTCAATTATTTGGGACACAATCTTAAACCGAGCTCACTTTACTTCGTTCAAATCATATTTAATCAACACGGGAAAAAATAGTCACTGTTGTTAGTTACTACGGATGAACGAGAGAGTATTGTAAAGCAAAACTTCCGCGATTTGATGCTGTAATAGAACTCGGATCACAGTCACTGACCTAAATGCTTATGTGAATGAATTATTGAAACACGTAGTTAATCTCTTGACGTTCGACCGATGTTAACACTGATGTTCTGGGATCACTCTGAGATATTTATGGTTTACTGGGGAACGTGTGAGAGAGAGAGAGAGAGAACAGTTGTTTATAGAATGGAAAATAGATAGATACAAGAGGTAAATAGACAGGCAGATATAAAGACTACTATTTTAATTTTATAAGTGGGTCCTTTAGTGAATAATAATAATAATGAACTGGTCCTTTAATTGTTGATTCCTTCTGGGTTAATGAGGCTCGAACATGTAAATTATATAGGGTTTTAGTAGCAAAACCCAATTGTCTGTTATCTATTTAGTGAGGAACTATCTCATATACAGTTCCAAGTGTATATCACCGTAACTTAATCACTGTAGCTATGAATGTTAAGATGAGGACAGAGGCTCTATTAAAGAGCACCTCTAAATACGTCCGGTTTATGTGAGGTGTTGAGTGACAATCCACAGGCAACCAGCTTTATATGCTGACCTTAACAGTCTTAGGGCTGTGCCTCAAGGAACTTACCCTTCACGTGATGTGACCAAGTCACCTCATAGCCAGTGGAAAGTTACAGGGGGTGATATGATTATATAAGCCCAATGTACTGCCCTGACATTTATATAAGAACTAAGGGGCTAATACATCACTCACTCACCACCTTTCGTGCTTCCACGAGGAATAAACTAATCTCATAGAGTACATCCTATACATAAACCTAACCATGTTACAAACATATGTGTAGATACTAAGCTGGGTTCTCTGGAACCGTAGGCTCATCAACTACTGGGTTCCTAGACTTAAGTGTCTTACGGGCTAGTATATTATATCCAAATGTTCACTTGCAAAACTATCTTGCGGGATATGAGAGCGAACAAATGACTTCTTCGCCTGATCTGTAGTAATCTGAACATTTCTCATGGTATCCTCACATGCTCTTAGAAATGTAGTTACCCTGTACCCATCTTCCCCGGTAAGATCATGGACCTGATCACCACGCGGTATCACGTGAAACACGTTAGTGGGGTTAGTAGACATGTCAGTGTTAGAAGCAGCCATGCTATTTAACTTACTCCTGAGGGATCTTTTAATGGGGAAGGTAATAAAAAGTTTTCTGACACACTGTCCTTCTGTGGAGGAGAGAGAAGAACCTGCACGTAATCAGGCGATGTATTATGCTTATTACCTGACCTTAGGGTTCGACGGCTTAAACGTCAAATGATTGGTTTAAAATACTTTCACTTGATTGATTGATACGTTTATTGAGATACAAAAAACATTAATACATCTCAAAGGGATGAAGTGACATAAGTCATCCCCACCCCAGACTTTTCACTTCTCCTGACAGAAATGTCTAGCTTTGATTGCGCCTGTGTTTCGTGCTCACCCATTGAATCTATTTCTTCAGTAGTGACTTTAACCTCACCAGAAATATCTGAATCACTAATATAATGCTCCGCCAAATCAGTAATGTCCTAAGACGAAGACTTAGAAAAACGGTCCATTAATATGGAAATGGATTACATCAAAAGCTATATAAAATAAATAAAATTACTTTTCCCTCATATTTACAGTAAATACGTTACCTGTAAAATGAAGAAATTATCACTAAAGAATAAGAGAAACTTAATACCGGACTTAAATTACGTCAGCATCTCCAGTAAATATATATTCATATCAAAAGTAAGTAAGACACTTATTATTACAAAACATACCCTACCCTACGACTATCCATGTGTAGTTATGTCGTTGACCATATTACTGTGGGTTTATATATAATGTCCCTAAAAATACCTAGCAACGTCGGTGTAGCAAACGGGAGCCGTTAGGCGCAGTCGTTCCTCCCACTGGCACAGCTGACTCAAGGTCTGGGTGAGTGAGTCAGTGACCGCCACGCTGTCAGGTGCTTATCTTCGTTGCGTAGCAACTGATTGATGCTTCAAGATGTCGACGGGTGAGTCCACTTCAACGCCAGAGAGTCCACTATCCACCAAAATTGCTGACCACTGATTGTGAGGTCGCTGGATATGTCCACCACGGATGAGATGCCGACCCTTCTGTGTGTCAAACCTTTGGAAGCCCTGTATATATACAGGACTTGTTGGGCATAACACGGGGAGTAAACAATATGCAGTCACGAACAGTCACAACACTCTGGTGTAAGGTCCATGTGTTGCAAAACCTCGAAGCACGTAGGTATGTGGCATCACTGTAAGATCCTTTTGCTGTCACTGGTGGTCCACGCACAGGATGCTGAATGTTGACCTCGCAGATTCCTGACCGTCACACCTTGTTGCCAGACAGGGGTATTGCCAACTTTCCACAAGATAGAAAGTCATCAGTAACTCATAATTAGTTATGGAAAATTTTTTTGTTCATCTCTTTGGATGACAAAATAAAAATCACTCAACGTATAACGTCTCACAACGGGATACCATAATACTTCGGAAGAGCATAACACGTCACTGTTTTTTGTTTTTCTATTTTCGTAGAGCACTTATGACTTTTTTGACTTATTATGTAGAATGTTTATATAGACCGGAATACTGTTATCCGTTACCACTTTGCTGCCACCTTATGAACTGGCCCTCTAACAGTTGATTCCTTCTGGGTTAATGAGGCTGGAACATGTAAATTATATAGGGTTTTAGAAGCGAAATCAATTGTCTGTTATCTATTTATTGAAGAACTATCTCATATACAGTTCCAAGTGTATATCACCGTAACTTAATCACTGTAGCTATGAGTGTTAAGATGAGGACGGAGGCTCT
Source organism: Homarus gammarus (assembly GCA_958450375.1). Classification (NCBI taxonomy): domain Eukaryota; kingdom Metazoa; phylum Arthropoda; class Malacostraca; order Decapoda; family Nephropidae; genus Homarus; species Homarus gammarus. Next base: position 492,827 of record CAUDMG010000284.1, read on the forward strand.
ATTAAAGAGCTCTTCTAAATAGGTCTGGTTGGTGTGAGGTGTTGAGTGACAATCCACAGGCAAGCGACTTTTAAATGCTTACCTTAACAGTGTTAGGGCCGCAAGTCAAGGAACTTACCCATCACTTGATGTGACCATGTCACCTCATAGCCAGTGGAAAGTTACAGGTGGTGATATGATTATACAAACCCAATGTACTGCCCTGACATTTATGTAAGAACTAAGGGGCTAATATAATAATAATAATAATGTTACGACCCTTGCCACTTAGGGTGTAACAAAATCACAAATTCACAAAATCAACTTCTCTTTGTATTACAGGTCCAAGGAATAGATCCCACCAAAATCATCACCTCATTACTATGTGGTATATTGAAATACACGCAGTAGTTTTAATCACAGAATATATTAACAAACACACAAACCATAAAACAAGTATATCAGTATCTACAAAAATAAACAAATACAAATTAAATCTGAACAAATAAACGACTCAACCGAATGACAAAATAATGAACATCAAAGTATAGACTAAACACTTATTTAGTCTAGACACTACCATGAACAATATGGTTATCCAACACAAGTAACACATAAACAAGTAAATTATTTACCATTGAATTCTAAAATGTGACTACCCACAGTCTCACATATTAATCACTATATAATACTTGGTGTTCTTAAAAGTCGAGCAAGGTTAACACATTATACCACTAGAAATATACAATAGGAGAGGGGATACTTATCTTAAGACTGCCAGCCCAATACTGCCGTCACCCGGCTTGGGAATTAAATAGAGGGAGCAGAGGTGGGCGGAAATGACGTCATAAACAAAAGACGTTCAAGTTGCGAATCCACAAATAGCTATCAAACGCTCACTCATTCATTAGTATTAGAGACTAATATAATACCTAACACATTGAAACTAATGTTCCTACATTTCAAGTAAAACATATAATATCTAAATTTTAACTGCTTCAGTGTGTACACAACAAATCAGTAGAAGTTCACATGCCGACCAGTAATCTATTCATTGGTTCTTATTCCGACACTCGTAACATCTCCCTCCTTAATTTAAAAGCTTAAAAAGCTCTGAATATACTTTTACTCAACACGAGATAGAGTGTCAGCAATAAAATTATCACAGCCCTTTTTGTGTTTGATTTTTATATTATAGGGTTGAAGAGCTAATGACCACCTCAACAGTGTTTGATTCTTATTTCTCATATTATGAACAAACTGAAGTGGATTATGATCTGTATAAACTATCACTGGGTAAGGTGATCCACTTACATACACCTCAATATTTTCCAGAGGTAACAAAAGGGCCAATGCTTCTTTTTTCTATTGTGGCATATCCACGTTCATGCTTTTTCAGTTTGACCCAGGAATAACAGTTCGGGTGCAATATTCCATCTTTTCCTTTTTGTATTAACACAGCACTAACTTCTGTGTTACATGTATCCGATTGTATCACAAACTGTTTCTTAAAGTCTGGGAGTTGCAGTACAGGTGACGTCGCCAACAACCCACGAACCTTTTTGAATGCTGTCTGGCATTCATCAGTCCACACAAACTTTCTTTTTGGGCTGACCAAATCTGTCATGGGAGTGACCACCCTGGCAAAATTTTGACAAAACCTCCTGTAGAATCCAACCATCCCGAGAAATCTTCTGAGAGCCTTTCGATTGTGAGGTGCGGGTAGACTGAGAATATCGGCAACCTTGGCATCAATTGGAGCAATTTTCCCTTGTCCAATGACATGACCAAGGAAGATTAAGGTGGCATGTCCGAATCCACTTTTGGGTAGGTTTACGGTGAAGTTGAACTCTGCTAGACGATTGAAGAGTTCAAGGAGTCGGCCAATGTGTTGTACCCATGTGTCACTCACGACGACCAGATCATCTAGATAGGCGTACACTCCAGGAAGGCCTGACGTCACTATATGCATCGCTCACTGAAATGTTGCTGGTGCTCCTTTGAGGCCGAAGGGCATAACTTTGTATTGCCACAGCCCCTCCGCAGTGACAAAAGGTGAAATCTGCTTTGCTTCTTCCGAGAGTTTGATTTGGTAGTAGCCTTTGAGAAGATCCATCTTGGTGACAAATGATGCTCGACGCACACTATCGATGATGTTGTCGATGCGCGGCAATGGATATGCATCAGCATGTGTCACCAGGTTGACCATCCTGTAGTCAGTACACATGCGGACACTTCCGTCGGGTTTAGGCACCAGCACACAGGGTGGCGCCCATGCACTCCTACTGCTCTCCACTAGGTCATGTTCCAGCAGATACTCCACCTCCTGCTTCAGCTTCTCCCGCTTATCAGGGCTCATTCGGTAGGGTGCTTGCTTGATGGGAGATGTGCCAGGCAGCAGTACTAGGTAGTGCTTCAGCAGAGAACACTGGCGTGGCACATCGTCGAAGATTGGCTTGAACTCCTGCAGCAGTTGCACCACATCCTGAGACTGCTGTTGTGAAAGATGGGATACTTTAGAGGTAGGGTCACACAATATATTGGAATTACAGTTTTTATGGGGATATCCACTCGGAAATCAGTGTCTGGGACCACCTCCTCTCGTCCTGTTACCGAACAAACCACTTAACTCCTACCAAAATATGGTTTCAACCTGATGATATGAGTCAAACTCTCCAATTTTCTCTTGTCTGGATTCGCTATGACATAGTTGAGGTCATTTCATTTCTTAACTATAGTGAATGGACCCTCATATTTAGCTTGAAGGGGATTTCTATACAGGGGTATAAGTGCTAAAACCCTATCTCCAGGCTTAAATTCTCTAGCTTGACAATGCTCATCATATTGCTTTTTCATTTTCTCCTGTACTTCTGACAGATTTTCACGAGCAATCTCACCGACTCTCTTCAGTTTCTCTTTAAACTTCTCTACATACACTGACAAAGGGACTTTTATCTGATTACTTATCCAACTTTCCTTCAACACAGTCATAGGACCTCTTACAGCATGACCAAAAATCATTTCAAAGGGACTGAATCCTAGGGAATCTTGGGACTCTTTCATATGGCGAACAACATATGTGGTACTCCTTCATCCCAATCCTTATCAGACTCAATACAATATTTCATAAGCATAGATTTAAGAGTCTGGTGTAACCTCTCTAGGGCACCTTGTGTTTGAGGGTGGTACGCAGAAGCTAAGTATTGCTTAAGACCCATTTCATTCATCACCTGCTGGAAAAGGAAAGAAGTGAAATTAGTACCATGATCCGACTGTACAACTCTAGGAATGGATATTTAGTGAAGAGGTTAGTCAGAGCCTTTACCACACTCTTTGCTTTGATGTTTCGCAATGGTATAGCCTCTGGGTGGTAGTACACATGATTGTTTACAAATATTGGCGGCCACATCGAGTTTTTGGGAGAGGACTTACACAATCAATTATAACCCTGCTAAATGGCTCATCTACCACAGGAATGGATTTTAGCGGAGGAGGTTTTATGACCTGATTTGGTTTACCAGCCATCTGACATTCATGGCAAGTTCTACAGTATCTGGCAACATCACCTTTCATTCCAAGCCAATAAAAATGCGACAAAATCTTTTTGTATGTTTTCCTAACTCCTAAATGTCCTCCCAAAAAGTCGTGTGCTAATTTCAAGATTTCTCCCGTGTGACAACTGGGAATCACAACCTGATGCACAACATTCCACTCATCAGCAGGATCACATACAGATCTGAACTTCCTCATAAGTAACCCTGAATCCATGTAGTAACAAACAGGCAAGCGAGACGCTTCTTCAATAATCACAGCCTTCCTACATAGTTCAGCTAGTTCGGAGTCACTCTGCTGATCATCTATCAGTTTTTCCCTAGTGACAGGTATTTTCTGAATGGTAATGTTATCACCAGAAGATAAATCAGCTTCAGATTTTGGGGAATGAATGTTGACTGAATCCTTAGCTTCACTCACATCTCTCCCACCAACGTCACTATCAAATGAATCATCCTGACTGTCAAACAGATTCTCAATACCTAAATCATTTTTATCATTGCCAGGTGCACTACTGTCAGCAATACATAGCTTAGGGTCAACTGAAGGAATGGTCTCTACCTTATTCCGAAGAGTCTGGCTCCTTGTAACTGCACATAAAGGAAATAAATCAGGGTATTCTTCTTCAATTAAACCAGTATTATTCTCCACTGTAGGAATCGAAGATACCACAGGATCTGGTACCACGCTGGCTCCTGCAATAGCATTACCCAGCAAAAAAGTAACCCCTGTCACAGGAAGAGAATCTTGAACACCAATAGTCACCCAACTAATCACAAGTGGAATTCTCAAAAACACCCCACACAAAGGACCAGTGATTACTCCACCGACACCCCTAAGCACCAAATGCTCTCCAGTTTAGGAATCTTCCACGCAGGGAACAGATCCTTTCAACAGAATACTGTGGGAAGCACCAGTGTCACACAAAATCTTCGCAGGGTACTTATCTCTGATTCTTCAACTACAACTGAACCATCAAACATGAAAGGTTCAAAAGAATCCTCCTTTGGGCGATTTCTCACTTAAGTTTTGTCAAACTTCTCCAGAGGTTCGAATGAGAGCACTGGCTCTTCCTTCTTTGCTTCCAATTTAGGGCAATTCGCAATCACATGACCTGGTTTCTTACACTAAAACAGACAAATGCTTTAGTCTTGGCATAGGTCTTGGAAAGCTCACCTGAGTTTCCACGAAAATTTACTTTACTAAAAGAAGTAATACTACTATTCTGCCTACCACCCTTTTCCTTGGTTACAAAACCCTTTCCACCTGAATGATTTTGAGATTTAACAGTATGCATTTTGTGAGTAAGGGCATCTCTATCAGCTAATGCAGCAGCTTTATGAACATTACTAATATCTCTCTATCTTAAGTACAATTATATATCTCTTGGAGTTGCTCTTTTGAACTGTTCTAAAATCATCAACTGAACAAGTTCCTCAAAAGTTTCTACCTTGCTAGACTTTATCCGTCTTCCACACATTTTACTCAATGAATAAACAAATTTTATATACGACTGTACATCAGTCTTTCTCATATAGTCCTAAATTTTACTCTATATGTTTCAGGAATGAGTTCATATGCCTTAAGAATTTTTTCTTTCACTATCTTATAACTACGACAAACTTCACTTGACAAAGACAGAAATGCTGAACGAGCTGACCCAGTGAGCACACTTTGAATCATAACAATCCACGACTCTTCAGGTCACTGAAAAGACTTTGCATTTTTCTCAAACTGCATGAAAAACTCTTCTGGATCCTCCTCGTCAAAAGCAGGCACAAGTCTCAAATGTTTTGTCACATCAAACAATTTTGTCTCAGATTCTAAAGACAATGCCTGTAAGTCTTGTCTTCTACTGCTAAACAGTGCTAACGCTAACTCAAGCTGCCTTTCACGCTCTCTTTCCCTTTCTTCTCTTTCCTTCAAAGTCAACTCATGCTCCATTTCTAACTTTCTGAGCTCTACAGCTTCCCTGGGGTCAAATGAACGCAAAGTCAGTGCCCCCTTCGGTAGCACATCTTCATTCACAAGTTCAGTTAGTACTGCATTTTGAAATTCAGATTTCCTTTGACTACGTCGATACTCAATTTCATATGTATCAGCAAGTTGCATCCAATCATCCTTTCGTAGAATACAGTCTTTCAACATTTTCATGGATGGATTCTCAACAAACTCCTCAACATCAAAAGTAGCCATGATTAATCAATAAAGAATCTCTATATCTAAATATTCCCAATAGTTAATGAGTGATAAAGGGATCTATCCTAGCAGGGTCGCTAATTTTGTTACGACCATAGGTTTCTTAGGGTGTAACAAAATCACAAATTCACAATTTCAACTTCTCTTTGTATTACAGGTCCAAGAATAGATCCCACCAAAATCATCACCTCATTACTATGGGGTATATTGAAATACACGCAGTAGTTTTAATTACAGAATATATTAACAATCAAACAAACAATAAAACAAGTATATCAGTATGTACAAAAATAAACAAACACAAATTAAATCTGAACAAATAAGCGACTCAACCGAGTGACAAAATAATGAACATCAAAGTATGGACTGAGCACTTATTTAGTTTAGAGTCTTGACAGTACCATGAACAACGTGGTTATCCACGTAACTCATAAACAAGTAAGTTATTTACCGATGAATTCTAAAATGTAACTACCCACAGTCTCACATATAAATCACTATATAATAATTGGTGTTCTTAAAAGTCGAGCAAGGTTAACACGTAATACCACTAGAAATATAAAATACTGCCGTCACCCGGCTTGGGAGTTAAACAGAGCCAGCAGAGGTCATAAACAAAAGACGTTCAAGTTGCGAATCCACAAATAGCTATCAAACGCTCACTCATTTATTAGTATTCTAGACTAATACAAGAAACATTACTTTGTTTTACCTAACACATTGAAACTAATGTTACTACATTTCAAGTATAATATATAATATCTAAATTTTAACTGCTTCAGTGTGAATACAACGTACTAGTCGAAGTTCATATGCCGACCAGTAATCTATTCATTGGTTCTTATTCCGACACTCGTAACAATATTAATAATAATAATAATAATAATAATAATAACAATAATAATAATAATAATAATAATAATAATAATAATAATAACCTAACTGAACCTTAAAAAGTTTGATATTCTCTTGGTGAAAAAAGGCTCGATGATATTTGTATATGTAAACTTTGTCCACTCGTATTTTTGTCCGTATATTTCGTTGACGCAGCTCGACCAATCACCGTGACGAAAAGCTGTATTGGTTGATAGTATAGTGAAAGAGAAGGGCTGATGCAGACCATGGGAAGCCAGGCCACCCCCTGGACTGATTGACGGTACACACAACTATACACGTCTATTAAATTTATCTATCTATCTATCTATCTATCTATCTACCTATCTATCTATCTATCTATCTCTGTCTGGCTGTTTGTCTCTTATTTCGATCTTTCCTTGTCTGTCAATTTTTCTTTGTATTATTTTCTTCTCTTCTTCTCTCGTCCCCATTCTCTCGAACTCTTATTCTTTGTTTTCTTTTACTATATCTCTTTTATCTAACTCTCATCTCCTATTCTCTCCTTCTTTCTCTCCCTCTCTTATTTCTTTCTTATTTTGCTTGTAGCTTTTTCTTTGTCTTATTATGCTCTCTCTCTCTCTCTCTCTCTCTCTCTCTCTCTCTCTCTCTCTCCAAGCAGGCACCACTGCACTGTCAAAGGATGTCCTGGTAAATGAAATTCCACGTGAGTTGTTTTTTTTTCAATAGAGAACAAATATAAAAGAGTATAGTAATACCTTTATATGAGTGTTCATGTAGGTAAGTTACTGAATTGAGTTGAGGTATCTGCTGCACACCTATACACTTGTTACATACACTCTACATGCACTTATTGAATAGCTGTTACACTCACCTGCTAAGTGCAGTACATGCTACAAACATCTGCTACATACCTGCTACACACATTTGTTACATACCTGCTATGCACTTGATACACAACAGCTACATAAACCTGCTACATACTTGCTACACACCCCTGCCACATACCTGCTACACATCTGCTACGTACACCAGCTACACACACACACATGCTATATTCTTGTCTGTTACATACACATGACACACCTGCTACACAGTCACACATGGTAAATACATTTGCTACACACTCTTGCTTCGTACACTTGCTACACACACACCTGATACACACACACTCACTTGCTAAACACACCTGTTATACACACTTGCTACACACACCTGCTACACACGCATGCTGCTTACCTCCTATATACTCCTGCTTACATATTTCCTACAGATCTGCTATACAAATCTGCTACACACACACACACACACATGCTACTTACACTTACTACACACATGCATTCCAAACACCTGCTTCATACACTTGCTACATACACCTGCTAAGCGACTCGTTCAAACAACTGAAAAATACACCTACTACATATCTGATGCATTGCTTGTGAGTATCCGTGACTGATTCTTCTTCTTCTTCTTCTTCTTCTTCTTCTTCTTCTTCTTCTTATTATTATTATTATTATTATTATTATTATTATTATTATTATTATAATTATTATCATTATTATTATTATTATTATTATTATTATTATTATTATTATTATTATTATTACTATCATTATTATTACTACTACAATTATTATTATATTTAATCGCCATGAAGAGATTGGGTAGGAATGACAGCCTGATGACGTGAGCGCAATGGTTTGTTGATCAAAACCCCAGTTACACACAGAACACTGATCGTATTACCAAGTTACATTGACTGTGCGATCACGTTACCAATCCATACTCATAACACAACTACTGGTATATAGGCATCCAGGACTATGTTACTAGATTACCTTCACAGTAACTCTCTCTTTCTCTTTCACATGATAACTAGCAACCATTCTATGGCAACGAGTACCTGTACAGTCGTGACGGAGTACACTTGTCTCGTGCTGGGGTAAAGACGTTGTCTGCATCCCTAAAGCGTGAAATTGTCACTCCAAAGGGGTGGTTTAGCCAGTAGAGAGAGGTCTGGGAAAGTGGGAGTCAAAAACCAAGCAAGTCCTGGGAAGTAAAATTGGTTACTCAGGACAAGGGGCAAAGCAGGACCAGGGAAGGGTAGGTTTAGATGTATACTATACAAACCGTAGGAGCGTTAGAAATAAAACAGACTTGCTGAGAGTGGTTGTATGTACCGAGAATGAAGACGTCATAGCAATCACCAAAACTTGGATGAGTCTGGCCAGCAAATTTTTTTTTATCAGAGTACCCCATAGAAGGGTACAACATATTTCACAAGGACAGGGAAGGCAGGAAGAGGGGAGGGGTGACACTCTTCGTCTGGAACACATTAAAATGTTGTATTAATTATTCAATAATGGGTGAAATAGGAACCGAGTCTGTATGGGTAGAAATTACGGAAGAAAGAGAAAAAATAATTATGGGAGTGATTTACAGGCCCCCAAGTCTTGGGAAAGAAGCAGCTCAGCCCATATGGCAGGAAATGAGTAAGGCAGCAAAATATAACAACCTGTGCATTATTGGGGATTTCAACTTCAGAAATATTGACTGGGACAACATTGTAGGTGACTATTAATTTGAAGACTTCCTAGATGCAGTATAGGACAATTTCTTGAGACAACTAATTACAGAACCTACTAGTGGTGACAATATATTAAGACCTAATATTAAGAAATGAAGAAAATATTATCAGAGATATCACAGTAGCGGAAGAACTAGGTAACAGTGATCACAGAGAAATCAGGTTCACCCTAAATTGGGAAACGAAAAACAATGACAGTATGTTCAGAGTCTCAAACTTTCGATTGGCAGATTATCAGGGGTTAAGTAGGTACCTAGGTGAGGTCACCTGAAAACAGTCAGGTCAGTTCCAGGTAGGATTGGGTGAGGTCACAGGTGACACAACAATTGAACATGACTATAATATATTCACTCGTATACTACGTAAAGCACAAGAACAAAATATACCATACAGAAAAATTAGGTCAAATAAGAATGAGCCAAGGTGGATGACCAGAAAACTTAAACATGACATAGGAATAAAGAAAGGAATTTATAAGAATTTAAAGGGAGGGGGAGGACCAGCTCAGAAATAGGTATAATGAACTATCTAGGAATGTTAAGAAAAATGTAAGGAAAGCATAGACAGACTATCCCAAGGGAGTTTTCCAGGTATATAGAACAAAGGTCAAGGAAAAAGTTGGGCCCTTAAAGTCAGGGAAGGGAAGTGATTGATGACAGTGAAGAAATAAACAGAGCATTGAACAGCTACTTTTTATCAGTTTTCACAGAAGAAATTCACGAGGAAATTCCAAAGGTGGAACTGATATTTAGGGGAAAGGAAGAAGAGAAATTAAAGAATATCACTATCAGAAAGGAGGATGTTCTTAAGAAGATAAATAAATTAAAGAAAACAAAATCCCCAGGGCTGACGTTTTTTAGGAAAGTTTTCGAGATAGTAGATAATGACGAAAATTACGATGTTATTTACTTAGACTTTTTAGGAAAACGCATTTGAGAGAGTTAGCGCATCAGAGGCTTCTGAAAAAAGTTAAGGCTCATGGTATCGAGGGGAAGGTTTTAAATTGGATTAAATCATGGCTCACCGATAGAACGCAGAGGATCAGCATAGATGGTGTTAAATCTGAGTGGGGCTGTGTAAGCAGTGGGGTTCCCCAGGGGTCAGTATTGGGCCCACTCTTGTTCTTAATCTACATAATAGATCTAGATACTGGGATCAGCAGTGACATAAGAAAGTTTGCGGATGACACCAAAATAGGGCGGCAGATTAATTCAGGGCAGGATGCAAATGCACTACAGGAGGATTTAAAAAACTGCAGGAGGAGTCACAAAAAGGGCAAATGAACTTCAACACCAGCAAGTGCAGCGTACTTAATATTGGAAGAACAAATACTGTCAATGTATACAGCCTTAGCAACATCAACCTAGAGAAGTCGACTTATGAAAGAGAGTTAGGGGTTCTTGTAAGCCCTGACCTACTGCCTAGAAAACAGTGCGTTAATGTTCGGAATAAGGCAAACAGAGTATTAGGTTTTATATCTAGAAGTGTAAGTAATAAGAGTGCAGAGGTCTTATTGCAACTATATCTTGCTCTAGTCAGGCCGCACCTCGATTATGTGGTTCAGTTCTCGTGCCCTTATTCTAGAATGGATATCAACTCACTGGAGTCGGCGCAGCGAAGAATGACGAAAATGATTCCTGGACTTAAAATACTTCCATATCAAGATAGGTTAAAGAAAATAAACTTGCATTCCCTAGAAAGACGAAGAGTGCTGAAAGATATGATAGAAGTATTTAAGTGGGTGAAAGGAATCAATAAAGGGGATATAGATAAAGTTCTTATAATATCTGAGCAGGATAGGACTTGTAGCAATGGATTTAAGTTGGATAAGTTTAGTTTTAGGAGGGAGATAGGAAGGAACTGGTTCACAAATAGGGTGGTGGACGAGTGGAACAAGCTTAGCAACTTTGTAGTAAGTGTTGGAACGCTGGAAAGTTTTAAAAGGAGGCTAGATAGATTCACGGATGATAGAGAGTGGTAGTAACTCTCGACAGGAGCTGCCATGCATAGGCCAACCGGCCTATTGCAGACTCCTTATTTTCTTATGTTCTTTTGTTATATTCATATGCTTTAGTATCTCCCAGTATGCATGGATGGTCGTTGGGTTTCGTGTCCTTTCACTTGTCAACGTTGGTACCCCCAGAGTACTTTCCACAGACACGAACTGTTGACGTTGTAACCCCCCCCCCCCTCCCAGAGTACTTTCCACATACACGGGCTATTGACGTTCGTACTCCCCGAGAGTACTTTCTTCATACATGAGCTGTTGACGCTGGTACTCTCAAGGTACTAAGATTGTGCTACACACACACACGCATACAAGCTGGAGCTCGTTCACCTCACACGCAAACTTTCTTGTGTGTTCTGTTCACTTCTATGGCTACCGCCTAACTGACCTACTACCTCGGCCTCGCGGATCCGAGACAAAGACGCCTTTGATTACGCCCATATGTTCCGTGGCGATGATAGCACATTGCCCACGTGGCTTGGCTCCGCCTAGTTGGTACCCAAGGGGCACCTAAGGCGGGGGTGACAACACTCCACCACCCCCCCCCCCCCCCTCCTGGGCAGCCTCCCAAAATGAGGAAGTGAAGCCAGAGGCCTAGGGGAGCACCACAGTTATATCAGCAACCGAACGTAAGACGTCAGCCTAAAACTTATCTGTAGTTACAACCATGCTTCACCTCAATCCCCTTTACCTCAGTTCAAGACCACAAGGCAGTGCCTTTTCTTTAATAACCAGAATCGAGAAGAGACAGACAGGGATTTCCGTCTAGCCTTTAGCTCCATGTCCACAAGATGACTGATCATACACAAACTCCTAGATGCCTGCGGCTGTATTTGTAACTCCCTTCTATGTTATTTACAACAATCCTCATATAGGAACAAATAAGCGCAACTGTGAGCCTCGTTGCCCAAAGAATCAGTCACCATTTGCAGAAGAACGTTCTACCAATTCACATGCTCAACGTTCCTCAATGGTCCACTCCCTTGCACAACGTTCATCAATAGTCCACTTCCTTTCTCGAGAGGTCCTCCTCTCTCAAGATGACGCACTACTTCATTAAATTGAAATACCATCATCATCATCATTTTCAGCTATTGTTTGTCCTTTGCAGGATAAAACCCTCTCTAAATTTCCTTCACACGCATCAATCGGCTGTCCTCCTATTTCATCCTCTTCCTTGCAAATAATCTTATTCCATCAATCCATTCTCTCTCTGGCCTACTACGCTCTTTTTACGTCTGAAGTTACCATTCGGTTAGTCTATCCGTCCATCTGTTGTCATGTCTACGAATTTTATGTCCAGCCCATTGTACTTTTCTTTTATCGTCCTCATTATATCCTCTCTTTTAATCGGTCCTCGGATCCATCCTGCATTTTCTTAATATTATTTAGTCTGCAAAACTGAGATTATTTAGGCTGACAGTAGGTACACTTTCCAGTTCCTCTTGCTCTTCCGTCGTGGCGCCAGCTAGCAGTAGTTGTCCATCATTTTCCACATAGCACTCATTGTTTTTCTATGGCCACCATTTCGTCCGGTTTGGTGAGGTTGTTTGTGATTTGTGGTGGTGTATGGGCACAGTTCAGCTGGTCCCAGCAATTGCAAGCAAGCACACACTGATGTCTTTGGGGGCTGGTTTGGCAATAGCAGCAAGTACACTAATGTGTCTGGGGCTGGTTAAATTTCCAATGAATCAAAGTTGTTCGTAGTCAGTAAATGCCATGCATATGTGGTTGTTATTCATTAGTTATTAATGAGTCGATTAACTGCTTGAATATGGTCAAAAGTTGAGAAATTACTCCTAAGGCCCGCTTGTTCCCAAGGTTGACTGGAGTCAAATAAGTTCGCCAAGCGAATTGTCATGATTTTGTGAACAGTTTGTACAAAACAGATAAAGACTTATCGGTCTATAATTCTTTCGATATCTTGTCTCCCTTTTTGTATATTGAAACAAATCACCAGTTTCTTTACTTTAATAATATGTACAGCTAAGCCGTCATCCAACCTGCATCATTTTCACTATTATAGGAAGTTGTATAAAATTCTTCAATGATCTTAACAATTTTCCCCCTATTTGTTACATTTACTCCTTCAATATTACGCAAGGCAAACAGCATTCGTCCTTTTTCTAGTTTCTTTTTTTTTTACTTTATACTTGTAAGGGCGGAAACGATCTTCCTGTTTGTTACTGCTGCTAATTCTCTCGTTTGCTGGTGCGACCAACACGTTGGGGAGGTTGGACAGAGGTGAGAACGGCAGCGACTACCTGTGTCACGGGGAGATTCACCCCAGTCGCCATACAGTCACTATCTACCTACCCAGCTGTTCGTCAAATTCTGGCTGTGATCTCATCATAGGTCCTGGACTCGTCGGCTGTCCCCAGACCTTCACCTATCGACTGTCAATTATCTGGTCATCTACCACTACCGCATACCACGACCGTCAGTTCATCTCCTCTGTCTGTGCAATCTGCTGCTGTCACTCGAGTGTGGAGTTGAATGGACGCTTGCCTACCCTGAGTGTGGATCACCGTGTTCCAGTACCTTCCCTCAGGGCCACTGCCGTAGGAAATATCTGTTCATTGTTTGATTCTTTTGTTGTTGATTCCTTTAATTGCTGACTCCCTTTCATTGTTTGATTCTATCAGTTGTCGACCCCCAGTAATTGTTTGATTCCATTAATTGTTTGACTCCATTAACTGTTTACTGCATTAATTGTTTGACTCCCGTAATTGTTACTTGATATTTGTTGAGTGGCGTCAGAGTTTTGTGTTATATTTTTTTATAGTAAAGAGCTGTCAATCTCAAACGGTTGTTTGTTATTCCTCAGAAAACCATGGTCCTTGGCATTCCTTTATTAAGATCCTGATTAGTCTGGTAAGGGATTTCTATCCCCAAGTCCCAGGCCTTTACAATACTAGTATCGTCTTTCAATGTTTCCTTTATTTTGTCCATGTTAAATTTTCTGATATCTTTTCTTACCCTCTTACTAACTGTTTTATTCAATTACCGTCTATCTTTCCTAGTTCCTATTTTCGTATCTCTTCTCTCTTTTGGAAGATCTCTAGTAGTCTATTTTCCACATTTAACAGCCTTTCAGCTACACTTGGTCAACGTATGGAAAACTAGCCTGTAGGCCCAGAGCATGTATAAGGGTTCTTACACAATCCGAGACAAACTCCAGCAACTGATAGTATAACCAAGTCACGCAACAGTCTGATAAGCCTCCATATATAATAATATTGCTTAGGAGGACTTTACCATCACACCATACCATATCACTAAATATCTTAATATAACCCCATCGTGCAAGTGCAACTAATTGGCTACGAATTGGAGTTAGATGATATCAGTGATAACACATACTGTAAGTAATAATCGACCTAATCGTCATGCCTGGTGCGCTGTACTTTCTTCCACCCATTTCATTTCATAATGCTAAGTACAGAGATGAAACTTTAGAGTTAATAACGGCAACAAGTATACTTTAGCTGGGTCACAAGGTCTCACAATTTGGCTGCTACACTGTACCTTATAATCTCTCGGCAGTCTCAGTATCTTGGATTTATAAAGGCTTCACGTCTAGTTTTCTCCGACCTTTCATTGTTATTTCGGCCTTCACACCATCTCCATCATCAATCAGCATCATATCTTACGTCAGTATCACTGGTAACTTCAATATCACAACACAGTTCAGCAACATATTATTACTTTATTTCAACATCACTATTAAGAGTGGGAGTTCCTCCAGTTGTCGGTTTCCTCAGTATAACGTCTAATACTTGCATTGAAAATTTTCTTCCAGGATGTTCACAGTCGTTTACTGTATGTCTCATCTCTGCCTAAAGGCTCCCATTCTCCTCTCCTCCAAGCTGGCCTTTGCCACTTTCGTTCTGGCGGTACAGGCTCTCTGTATACACTTCAACGCCTTCTTGTCCATTGCTCTGGACCGCCTCGTGGTGTTAAATGCAGCCACCTTGAGTGATGCGCCCGGTACCTTTCCACATTACAGGTGAGGTTACTGCTTCACTCCGTGGTTGTGTGATCACTCGGCAGACACGAGTAGCATAGCCTTCAATCTCCTTACTGTCCCACGTCTCGTCAGCCAGGTCATGGAGACCCTATGCGTCATCATCCCGCGTCAGTTCCTTCCTTGACCACAATTCGGCTACTTCTTCGCCTATATACTTCTTGTTGCTGAAGCGTTCTAGAAGGATTCCCAGGGCCCTCCGATATCCGTCGTCAAGTTCCATCCTCATGCATGCGATCAAGTCTCTTCTGGTGCCTGGTACACATTGTTGTCCCGTCTTTGGTCGTGCTTGCCCAGACGTACCGTTTTCGTTGTACCGCCTCTTCTCAGATAACTTCGCCATTAGTTCACTGGACACGGCGCCAACCTTCGGTCCCTGGGTTCCCCCGGTGTTGCTCCTACCAGCTTTATCTTCCCTAGGATGTAGGCAGCAGGGAAAAGGGCCATCAACTTCTGTTCCCTCCCCCCCCCCCATGGCAGCTTCCAGTGATCATAGTGGTACTGTGGCTTGTGCCGGTTACAGCGAATCAGGTGGTAGTCTTATCCCAGTGGTACCAAGTCAGATGTCTGGTTAGATGATGTTGTTCGAGATTTGTCGTGGCGTTGGGCACAAAGTCCTGCTGTCTCTGGCAATGTTAGTGCAAGCACATAGGTCTGAGATGCCTGGGGGTTGGTACAAGTGCGCATTTCTGCTGTGCCTGGGGGTTGGTACAAGAGCACACTTCTATTGTGCCTGGGGGTTGGTACAAGCGCACATGTCTGCTGTGCCTGGGGGTTGGCACAAGCACGCACTTCTGCTGTGCCTGGGGGTTGGTACAACCGCACACTTCTGCTGTGTCTGGGGGTTGGTACAAGTGCACACTTCTGCTGAGCCTTGGGGTTGGAACAAGCGCACACTTCTGCTGAGCCTTGGGGTTGGAACAAGCGCACACTTCTGCTGTGCCTGGGAATTGGTACGAGTGCACACTTCTGCTGTGCCTTGTGAGTTGGTACAAGTGCACGCCTCTCCCTTGGGAGATGACACTTTAGGTACACATGTTTTAGTCAATTATATTAAGATAAATGTGTGTGTGTGTGTGTGTGTGTGTGTAATAATAATAATAATAATAATAATAATAATAATAATAAAAATAATAATAATAAAAATAATAATAATAATAATAATAATAATAATAATAATAATAATAATAATAATAATAATGATAATAATAATAAAATAATAATAAAAATAATAATAATAATAATAATAAGTAACGGTTTATTGAAAAAGTCGGCAGCCCGAAGGCTGAAAATATACATTGGACAAAAATGACTTAATACATCCATAAGAACATAAGAACATAAGAACATAAGAATGGAGGAAACTGCAGCGGGCCTATTGGCCCATACTGGGCAGTCCCATTTACACCAAGCCCCTATTGTTCATATATCCATCCAACCTAAGTTTGAAGCTATCCAGCGTATTCGAGTTAATGATGATATTTGGTAACTTGTTCCAGTCGTCCACTACTCTATTTCCAAACCACAGTTTACCTATTTCGCTCCTAAATCTAAATTTGTTAATTTAAAACCATTGTACCTTGAGTACCTTTCATTGCTGAAAGAAGAAGGAACATGAATTGAACATACAAATTATTATAGTTTACAGTTGATGACCCCTGCCTGGATTGGTCATGGAGACCCCAGGTGGTGTGGTGTTCACATGGTGTAGTAACTCGTCCTCGGGTGTTGATATGAAGGACCTCACGTGGTCATGGGACACCGGGTGGTGTGGTGTTCACATGGTGCAGTAACTCGTCCTCGGGTGTTGATATGAAGGACCTCACATGGTCATGGGGACACCGGGTGGTGTGGTGTTCACGCGGTGCAGTAACTCTTCCTCGGGTGTTGATATGAAGGCCCTCACATGGTCATGGGGACACCGGGTGGTGTGGTGTTCACGCGGTGCAGTAACTCTTCCTCGGGTGTTGATATGAAGGCCCTCATGTGGTCATGGGGACACCGGGTGGTGTAGGGTGGTGTCACAGTACCTCGCCCTACTGGGTGGTGTTGTGTTATTTCGAAGTCAGGTGTGAAGCCGACCCACTGTTGTTCCCAGAGTGGACTGATAAGCACCTCCTTGTCAGAAGATGGCGGTCTGTTCCCATGGGTGCTTATTAGGGTGTGTCAATTTTGTCAACATGTTAAAAATCAAATTTGGTAGTCAAAATATTGTGCCTCTTTATGTCTAAACTTGAGATTAGCAAACAAAAATGAATTGAAATAACCCTCACCTACATCAATTATACGTTAAAGTTTCAAATATCAGTATTTCAACAAATTAATGAGACTTGATTAGAATTATTCACTTGATATTAACTAATCTCATGTAAGCATATGGATTATGGAGTATTTTATGGTTCTATAGCTTGTGTACAACATGCATGTCAGAACATGAACATGAACAGGCTCTCCGAGTGGGACAGTTTAATTCTTGTTTTGACTTGTACCAAGCGTGAGGATAAGGCGCCCGGCTCACTCTCCTTCTAGATATCATAGACGGTGGTTTGCTCTCATTGCACTTGCACCTACTCTACCAGACGAATTCTACATTTTAATTATTGTAAGTAGGGCATATTGATTGTCGCAGTTACTTATATCATTGTATAAAACATTATGTTCTAAGAAATTATTATGTTATTTCTGTTACAGCATTTTTGATAAACAAATTGATATTTTTTGAAACAACAATTGAATTATGAAACATTGAAATATTTTTCTATTTGTCAGATAGTGTGAAGATGTCAAAATTGAAGACAAGAAGTCAGTTGTCAACCCACTTGAGCCTGCTAGTTGGTAAAGGGAAGGAGCTTCCTGTATCAGAACTTCCAACAGTGAGAGACATGCTAAGATTAGGGTTACTCCTTCGAGAAAAAAATGGAAAGGACAGAAGGAACTATACAGATAAAGAACTCATAAATGACATGATAGTCCCTCTTCTGCATCAATGGACAAAAGCTAATGCACTATTCAAACCACCTGTGATTAATCAGTGTCGAACTATTGAGCTAAAACTAACGAAATTATGGCACAAAGCAGTTGAAACATCACTTGGTAAAGGAAACTTGGCCAGGAAAAATGAATTTCTGCACACACTTGATACTCTGTTTGACATTTTGACCTGCAAGTGCTCCATACAATTATGTTCTGAATCCAACTGTTCTCACTCAGGTAAGAGAGAAAATAATTCCCACATTGATTGTGGTTGTCCTCGTGAAAAGAAGATCCCTGTTTTAGAGCTTGAATTTATAAAGGCACAGAGGACAAAGGCAGAAGGCCAAGGAAGTATGCAAATGGGTTCAATAGATTATTCAGAAACAAAGAAGCAGATTGCTAATGCCAAGAAGAGAGAACAAATCCGAGAGAGGGAACAAAAGAAGAAAATGAAGAGTGAAGAAGCCATCCAAAGAGAGGAAGAGCTGTGTCAAGATGTTTATCACTTCTTTGATAGTTCTTCTGATGAACAGGAAGCAACATCAGATGATAGTTCCAAAGAGCCATCTGAACCTTTACCAAAGAAAATGAAATACAACACAAGAAATATTTCAAACATTGCTTTAGCTAGTATTCGCCACCATGCTGGACTTCGTGAGGCTGCAGAAATTGCAACTGCCGCTTGGATAGATGCAGGCCTCATCAGCCGAGAGGATGTATCTTTGGTGATAGATCATAATAAAATTAGAAGAGCACAAGAAAAAATAATGAAGGAAATATCTGATCAGCATGAAAAAGATTTAAGCGAGGGAGGGCTCTCCTGTCTTTTGTTTGATGGAAGAATAGATGACACAAAAGTTTTGCTAGAAGTAGAGAGAGTGAACAGAAAGTTTCCAGGTCTCATCAAAGAAGAACACTACTCTGTCTGTTCTGAGCCTGGTGGTCGGTTTTTGTTTCACTTTGCTCCCAAAACTGAAGTAGAAGGGAAGAAACATGCAGAGGTCATTGCTGATCATATTTTATGTTGGGTTCAGGAGAGAGGACTTGGCAGTTCACTGCAGGCTGTTGGTGGAGATTCAACTGCAGTGAACACCGGATGGCAGGGGGGTGTAATGACGCATTTAGAGAAAAAACTAGGAAGAAGACTTGTTTGGATTGTATGTGATTTACATACAGGCGAGCTACCTCTTCGTCATCTCATCCAGGAACTTGATGGTCCTACAAAGAGCAACAACAAGTGGTCAGGTCCCCTTGGCATCATGCTGGATGAAGCAACACAACTAGAAATAAATACAACCTTTCCAAAGGTCGAAGTTGGCCCTCCCCTTCCGGCGTTGTCTGAAGGAGTCATCAAAGATCTCAGCACAGATCAATCCTATGCTTATCGTATTGCCCAAGCAATAAGATCAGGAGAAGTGCCTCAGTCATTGGCTCTCTTGGAGATTGGACCTGTCAGTCACAGCCGTTGGTTAACTACAGCTCTTCGTTTCTGCAGGATTTGGATTTCCAAACACGAATTGAAGGGCAAAGTGCTGAAGAATTTGAGGTTAATTGTTGAATTTATTATTGGAGTTTATCTTCCCCAGTGGTTTAGTGTGAAACTTAATCCTATGTGGGTGGATGGGCCCAATCAACTTTTGTTTCAATTGCAGCTAGTAAGAACACAGAGGTATGCTCGATCAGAAGCAGTTTTGCAAGCAATGCTTTGCAGTCAATGTACCAATCTCCGAACCGAGGCTGTAGAAGTCATTCTAAAGATTAGAGGAATGCTAATAGATGACGACCAGTTGGGAGACTGTTCGTTTCATTCAAGAAAAGTTCCCCCAATAAACGTCAATGCCACCAAATTGTCAGAATTGGTTGACTTGAGTTTGGAAGTCTTAGAGCCACCATTGACAACAAGTCTAACTAGCCAAGAATTGAGAAACCTTAAAGAGACTCCAATGCAGGTGCCGAAGTGGCCTTCCCACACTCAAAGTGTGGAGAGATGTGTGAAAATGGTCACAGAAGCAGCGGGCCATGTTTACAGCCACGAGAGGCGAGAAGGTTACATCAAAGCACAAATAGCAAGCAGACTACTGATGACAAGAAACCAAAGCAAAGAGAGTATGAAGGCATTGGTTACTTTCAAATTGACTACGGATAATAAAATATAATAATTTGAAACTTGAAACAGTAACATGTGTGCAAACGCTGGTTATGTTATAAATTCACAAATATGTACATTTAAAAATCCATTTGATGTAGGTAGGACTTATTTAAAAAAAAAATTATGCCAGAATATTGTTTTGCATGCTTAAAGACTACAATAAATTGCTACCAAATTACTCGATTTTCAATTTAGCCAGTTCACCCCCTAAATTGACACCCTAGTGCTTATCTCACTGGTGGGTCACGGTTCTCACTGGTACTGCCGAGTGCTGAATTCATTGGCTTAAACACTGTTCATCACTGAGGTTCAACACTGGTCCCACTTCTTTCCGAAAGAAAATTGTCACTTACATTATGTTGATATCCCGGTGGTGAGGATGGGTCGGTGAGGGACATGGGGAATGGGCCGAACATTGGCCAAGGGGGGGGGGGGAGATGCTCAGCAGGAGCAGCGCCTGAATAGGTCTTCACCCTAAGGTGGTCAGGGATGTAGTGTGTGTGTATGTGTGTGTGTGTGTGTGAGTGTGTGTGTGTGTATGTGTGTGTGTGTGTGAAATTCTTATTCTATGACAAATGAAGTAGGGGCCAATATAGAGACTAAGAAGAAGAGAAAAAAGGATGTGAAGAATAAAGAAGCGAAGCTGAAAAAAAATATGAATATATAATTGAGAAGAGAACAAGAAAAATATAAATAAAAAAAGACAAAGAACCAGAATAAGAGAAGACAAAGAAAAATAAAGATGATTTAGAACAAAAGAAAGAATAAGAAGAATACAAAGAAAAATAATTTATTACTGTACATTGTACAGTGTACAAGTTATTTCCCACACAGGTGCTGGCAGGTGGAGAGGAGTGATAACAACAGCACAATATCCTAAGTGTTGTTAATAATAATAGCAATTGTTTGGTTGAGTTTGATTTTTTTTCTTCAAATTTATGGTTCGTGATAGCAATATGTAGAATGAGTTTACACTTTGCCTGACTCACAATGAGCATGTTTCATTAATTGTAATTTTAATCAGAGTATATATTTTTATTTTATGAATTAACACACACTCACACACACACACACCAACCGTTGTGTGCCATTTAAAGATTAGTAGGGTCATTACCTGACCATTGTGGACCTGGTCTCACCCTCCTCTATATATATTCATCTTGTTTTGCATTACTCTATCTAGTCTGTACTCACCCCTGAAGATGTGAATTACACGAAAGCGCTTGGGAACTTCGTGTTTTCTTCTTTCCTGGTGGTTATCAACATATACCTAGATCACGCGCACCTACAGTGATTTACTTGCATATATATATTTATATATATATATATATATATATATATATATATATATATATATATATATATATATATATATATATATATATATATATATATATATATATATATGTAAGCACATAGGAAAAAAACACGAAGTTCCCAAGCGCTTTCCTGTATTTTATATTTTGTATTTATTATATTTATAATTTTGTTTGCTTTTCTTCACTAATTCCCATTTTTTCCCAGGAGCTACAACGTATTTCACTTTTACCAAAACAATTCTCTCAGTGCTTCACTCATCCCTGGTCGTCCTGGGTGTAAAAAATGTGTCCGAGTTGATTAAATAGTGTTGAGTTAGCTGACATGGGCTAGAATATAGTGAAGATGATGATGATGATGATGATGATGATGGTGGTGATGATGATGATGATATAATAATGATATTAACAGATGGCATCAAACAACCTATTATACAATACAGTATCATCATCAATACTTTTTCATGAACTTAAGTAAACGTGCGATTTCACAGCAAATATTAAAGATTTTAACAACTAATTAAACATCAATTCATAACTTAAAGAAGATCCCAAACGGCTACGATATCTGTAATTCTTGTTCTCTCTGTCCGATTTTTAATTCAGAAAGAGGGAAACTATTTCTTTCTATGACATTTTGAAAAGCTGTCTTACAAGCTCTGTTGAGATGTCTTCCTAATTCATTAAATAATCCTTGTAAAGGTAGAGTTCCCAGTTATGGAGGTACGATAGATGGAAGATGATATTAGTCAATGGATTCTAATGTTATCCGACACCTAAGATGTCAAACACTAATTTAATATCACAAGGTTTCTCTCTAAGATAGGGGTGTGGTGTGGTACGCCCTTACATCACGTATGTATCTCCAGAGAGCGGAAGAACACGGGGGACACGAAGGGGCAAGGAGAAACATGAAAAAACACAGGGATACACGGAGGCACACGGGAGATACGGGGAATACAGAAGCATCCTGGGGGACTAAGGGGTGATCATGGAACACACCGCGGGACATGGGGACACACGGGGGGGATATGGAGGAACATGGAGTAACTCGGACGGACACGAGTACAAAGCTGCGTACCTGTTCCCACCGAAGTCATTGGGAAATAGTTCCCTCACATTGCTTTTTGCCTAGTGGATCACCTGGTTAGGATTTAGTCTGCCTAGCCCCTAACAGAGTCGACTGTGGAAAAGGTGATATGATCAGTGGAGGATGATGTGGTACAGTATGCTGAAGCGCAGGGGTTCTCAACCAGGGGGGAATTCCCCCCAGGGGGGAATTCAGGTTTTCAGGGGGGGGGAATGTATATGTACTAATATGGAAAAAATATAGGATTTTCAGTATTATATGCATATTATTTGGAATGCACTTTTTGAGGCAGACAATCTTGAAAAGGAGGGGGGAATGACATTCTGACATATGGTGAAAGGGGTGCATGGGGCAAACAAGGTTGAGAACCACTGTTGTAGCGTAATTTTACTTCAACCTTCTGATAGTTAAGTGAAACGATGGTTTAACCCTTAAAGGAGGAAGCTTTAACTCTTTAAAGACGAACATTTAATCCTTAAATGACGGTGATATAACTATTTTAAGTCATTAGTTTAACCCATTGATGATTATGCTTTAATTATCAATATACCGTAACTTTGGTCAGCTAGTTGTGTAATGTACAGGTACTATCCATCTTGTAGTTAAAGAACTCATCTATCGAAGCTCTTTTATGCTGACACAAAACAAGAATCGCGATGCCAAACTTACACTGATAGTATAATGGATTTACGTGTGTGTTCTCTCAACTTGTTAATTAAATGGAATCACATTTACCACATTTTGAGTGTAGGAATAAATTCTGAGAGTTAGAATTTGCCTCAGGATAATTTAATTATGAATTATTGATATTTGGTGTTCTTTTTGGGCTTTTATTTTTGTTTTATTCTTATTTATTCTTTTGTTTTTCTTTTATTTTAATGTGTTTACTCCCGTTTATTCTTTGTGTTTTATTCACATTTTCAATATTTAAATGTGTTTCATTAAGTTTCGACAGGTTTCCTTTGGTGAAAATTTTATTCTCGTTTTTTATATTTTAGTTTTCTTTTTCACTGTCGCCGGGACAGACTTTATTAGATTTGATAAACTTGTTGAAGTCTATTTGGCAGGGAATCCTTTTGAATTGCACTGAATAAATCAATCCTGGGCCGGGTGTTGATAGAATGAATACATCCTAACGCGTTTATAGTTTTTTCTAGTTTTTATTTGCTTTATTAGTGTTCACTTAATTATTTCATTCTTTCCTTACCTTCCTGCTCCATGGGATTATTTGTGTCTATGGAGTAAGAGAAATAGAGAGAGAGAGCAGGTGTGTATAATAGAGAAAAGAGAAAGAAGACAAAGAGTAAGAGCACGGGAGAGGGAGAAAGAAAAAGAAAGAGAAAAAAAATTCATAGATAGAGGTAGAGAGCACGTGTATATAATAGATAAAACAGAAAGAGAACAAAGAAAAAGGGCAAGTGAGAGAAAATAAAAGAAAGAGAGAGAGAGAGAGAGAGAGAGAGAGAGAGGGAGAGAGACCATAGCCCCAATTTCGCCTCTCAATCACCGGAAATTCCCAAGTTCTCAAAAATCAAGACTCTCCATCGATTATTTTTCAGAAAGTAAGTTTAGAAAGGAAGTAGGAGCCATCTTGTTAGAGGTGACAAGTCTGTCAAATCACTGTCGCTCTATTTTCTATGTGATCGCTATATATTGCAGCTAAGGACTCTAGTTGTGGGGTTTTCTTGGTTGAAAAGGTCGTGTCTCTCTGTATGTTTGTCCCCCCTTTTCTCTTTGTTGGTTGTCTGTCTGTTTGTATACATGTATGTCTGTTTGTATACATGTATGTCTGCCTGTCTGTCTATCTATCTGTTTGTTTGTCTTTCGCCTTCTTCTGTTTGTTTGTCTTTCTCTTCTTCTGTTTGTTTGTTTGTCTGTCTGTGTCTTTCGCTCTCTCTCTGTTTCTCCATGTCTGTTTATTTGTATGTCTCTCTCTCTCTCTCTCTCTCTCTCTCTCTCTCTCTCTCTCTCTCTCTCTCATATTAATAATAGAACAATCATTTGTTCTTCTACTTTCAGACTATGAATTATGTTGGTGAGTAAGATGTTCCATTACACCTCTTCTTCCCTTCTTCATCTTTTTCTTTTTCTACTTCTTCCTCTTCTTCAAACTCTTCATCTCTTTTTTCTATATATTTTTCCTCTTCTTTCTCTCCTATAGTGTTTTTACGTCATCATCAAAAATGGAAAGATGAATTCACGTAAAAATAAAATCCCTCCTGACCCGTTTTGTCAATAGAGACAGATATTGAGCTTACAGGCGCAACCAATAAACCACTTACATGAGTCAGCCTCATAAATGTCGCCGGTGTGTCTATATATTATTAATATTTACCACTGGTGATCATTTTTATTGTTGTTATAACCGAGAAAAAATAACAATATGGGTTTTGGGGGCATTTTTGTACAGTCAATTGAATATTATGTTGATGAAATACAGTATGACAACTGTTACGATAATTGTGTTTATTTATACCATTTAATTAGTGTAAATCTCATGATTATATTGTTTTTTAATTACTATATTACCGAGGTTAATAGAGCTGTAATTCATGATTTCATATTAGTGTTAAATGCATATAACAGAAATGACTACAGCAGGTTAACCTTTTTAGCATATATTAACTAAAATGACCAGGTTATCAAACGACCTCATTCTCTTGATAGAAAATAATGATATTTAAAAAAAAATACTTGACATAAATAATACTTTATTCAATACTATTCCGGGCTGATAGTGTCATGTGTGTGTTATACATTTATATAGACAGTGCATTCCAGTGTAGGGTGGACATGTGTTGACATCCTGGTTAAGCACTAGTGATGGCGTGTCCATATAGTATTGAAGAAAAAAAATGATTATCTTTGTATGTAAATCAAATAAACGATTGAATATTTGAATTAAAGGTTCATTTTAAAGGTTCAGTTAGTGGTAGGATATGGTGGTTAGGTTAGGTTAGGTTGGTTAGAGTAGAGTAGGGTAGGGTAGGGTAGGGTAGGGTAGGGTAGTTTTTAATTAAAGGTTCATTTCAAGGTTCAAATAATATTACGATACGGTTTTTCAGTAATATTCAAAGTCCAGTTCGAGAATATGTAGATAAACACAGAAAGATTAACTCATTAAAGGTTGTTTTTAACGGTTGAAATCTGACATAAAAGGGAGAAGGAAAAGGGGAAGTGTAGACAAAAAAGGCAGAGGAGGAGGAAGGGGAGAAAGAGGAGTGTAAGTGAAGGGGAAAAGGAAGATGGGAAGTGAAGATAAGAAGGAAGAAGAGGGAAAGAAAAGGGAAGAAAGGAGAGGATGAAAGGGAAAATAAATGAACGAAGAAGGTGAAGGGAAGAGAGGAAATAAAGAGGAAAAGGAAGGGTAGGAGGAAAAAGGGAAGTGAATGGAAGAATTGAGGGGATAGATCGAATAAGGGGAGTCAGCCAGAGAGGGGAAATTGGAGTCTCACAGGGGAAACAGCTAAGTAAGGAAGACTAAGAAACGGACCAGGAAATTGGTGGAAGGCACAGGAAGTGTGTGTGTTCCTTAGAGGTCCTTGTGTGTGTGTGTGAGAGAGAGAGAGAGAGGGAGAGAGAGAGAGAGAGAGAGAGAGAGAGAGAGAGAGAGAGAGAGAGAGAGAGAGAGAGAGACTCGAAATCCCAAGCTCGTCGACAGGTGTGTGTATGTATGTAACCATCTTCACTAAATCTACCCCTTAACATCACTTGAATAACTTACTCTCATTAATAAACCTGTGTAACATAAATTATCTCACCCAACCTAACCTCCTCAACCTGACCTCTCACAGACTCCCTCCTTACCCTCGCTGAATATTTTCTTTAATTGACTGGAAGAAATTATATGTAAATTGTATCTTGTTTTAGCTTCATCTAAAGGTGTGTTATGGTTTAGGGCAGTTGCTTAACTCTTTCACAGCGGGAGGTTACCCTAAGCAGAATAAAATGGTCTGGCGGTAGCCAGAATAAATTGACTAGTGCGTGACACAGTGAAAGGGTTAATGACCCTATCTGTTTGGGATGTTTAATTGTGCTTTATTCGTAGCTTTAATGACAAAACACAAATAAAATATATTGAAAACTGGCCTTAGACAGTTTTTATAATAAATTATTTCCAATAATAATAATTTTTTTTAAGACGTTTTTAAATATCTGTAAATATTTATTCTTCTGCCCTTACCTGGGTGTTGCTGTCCCTGGAATTTATATTAAAAACTACATTTATACTTGGGTTCACCTTTATAATACTGATATGACTTAGAAATTACTGTACCAGACGCTTTACCTAACTCTACCTGTACTCAACTATGTCACCACCTGAGAATTACTGCACCTGGAATTTATACAAAACCTTTGATGTAATTACTCTTATAATACTCACATTATTTAATAACTACTAGACCTGTCAACAAACTTGTCATCTGTTCAAACACAAAAAGTACTTTATTTAGTAAATTTAAGCACTGCATGTTGAGTGTCAATCTAAATGTAGTTTTACTCAATCAATCACGTCTATTATTTTTTTATAGAAAAGTAAATATAAAAAATTGTGTTACATAATAAGAATTGTATTTGTGTAAATTACAAAAACATAATCTGAGTGGTTTTAGACGTTTAGATGAGTACAACCAATCTGACTTAACTGATTTAACTAAAACAAAGTCTTTCTGGATTTCCGTTTGTATTCGATAGATGTATGACGGTGCAGGAGAACTTCACGAATCTGAGCTCCCATGAAAGTCTCTTACTGATGTTTGGGAATTTCTGACTGAAGTACTTGAAGGTTAATCATTAATATTGAAGGGGCCCGTCCCACTAGCACTTTTTCCGTCATTTTTTTTTGCATCAATTTTTTTAAAGATTGCCATTTTTCTGAGTCCGCCCTGTCCCACGTGCATAGAGAGCGAACGCGCCAGTGTTTGCTGGGTCGTCAATCGTAAACAAAGAAGATAGCCCCAACTAACCAACAACTAATATATCAGAAGTATTTTCGAATATCAACATCAATCCAAAATATTACACTTAAATAATTATAAAAAGTGCGATACTGAATACTTTTAAAGATAAAATCAGTTATTTTACTTGGCCCGATATTTATCTTGTATAAATATCCTCTTTATTGAGTATAGATCTTCAGTATGCTTAATGAGACTAGATTCTTTAATGTTCCTACTGACAATTCAATATTGAGGGGGCATTATCCCAGTCAATGCAATGAGTATTATCTCTCATATGAATGAACAGAGCATTGGATTCCTGGCCTGTCCTAACACTATATTTATGTTGTTTAAGTCTAGTTATAAGATCTTTTCCCATCTGATCTAAATGGAACATATTACATTCCTTGCAAGGAACCTTGTAAATGCAGCCACCTACACTGCTGGGGGGAGTTCTTAATTAACATTTGTTTTACAGTGCATGAGTTGCTAAATGTTACATTTACGTTCCAGGTTTTCAGTTTGTTATGAACCACGCCATCAATTGTCATGATCTACCTACCCAGCACTACGAACCACGCCATCTATTGTCATGATCTACCTACCCAGCACCACGAGCAACGCCATCTAGGGACAAAACCCGAGTATGACTAGTCTTAGTTACCACTCCGGGGTTTCCCTTCTCCATATCCTGGTTGTTGCTTCACCTCCTCCAAGTCTCTCCTCGAGGAGAGTTCAGTTCACTCTGGGAAGTGACCACACTAGGATCACCTATCCTGGAAACCTACGGCACAGTGACTACTTACCATCTTCTTCAATACTCAGCCTTACTCTTCAGCCATCTCAGCACTGCACTTGAGTATTTTGTAATCTTATATTGCCTCCCACCTCCACTTGCTTCCGTTTGTTGTATGTTGTATAAATATGTATATACTGTTAAGCCAATGTTGTCTATGTTTAGGTTAAGTATGGTTAAGGGTAAATTATAGAAAGCTGAATATTTTGTTAAGGAATTTATGGTACTTTATTATACACAACAAAAACTCGCATCCTTTGTCTACCCTTTTATAGTCAGATTGTCTTTGTTTTTATATTGTTGTTGCCTGTTGGGATCTGGGTAGACTTTTAACTATATTCTAAATCCCCAACTCCTAACAAATGGTGACTGTGACAGGACATGACCTTAAGTGCCATATTTCTTCCCCCCTTGTTACTCCTTGTTAATTATTCCTCCCAGTCACTTCTGTTCACAATTGCTTTACGGTGGTTTAAAGTTTCCTTCATATGTGTGTGCATATATTGGTATTATCGTACAGTAAGAGGGACAGACGTAGGATATTAGGTTCCAAGTGTCATAAGGCTTACCTGTTATTACACGTGGCAGTCGTGTAGTAATTCTTATCGAGTGTAGGGAAGAATCCGGATCTGTTTAATGCCGTACCCTCGCCCCAGAGTAGGCTGTTCCATAGTCACTAGTTTAGGGTGAAGTGATATCTTGGGACGCCCGCTCTACCAGGACCCCATAATTATAAAGCCTCAATTATCTTTCTTCTCATTATCTCATTCGGGGCCAATAATAAAGTAACTCAAGGGTTGTTTATCCGGATCTTTATATTAATGCCGTAATACACCCTTCCTGTTTCAAGTATCTTTCCAGGTCTCTTATCCTTATTTAAGGATCTTATCAGAAGAACAATATTCATAAGTGTAATTTCCCTAGGTATAACTTGGGTAGTTTCCGGGACTTTCTGGTTATCCACTGCCGTGATATATTCTAGGGTTATCCGCTTATCTTATCTTTTGACCATTAGTTAATTTATCTAGTTTTTCTTAACAATGGCCACCTCAGGTTTTGATCTGCAGGATTTTATTGAAAATCCTTCCGTAGCTAAATTACTTGTTAATATCCTGAAGAAAGAATGGAAAGAAATAGCCAACTATTACAATATCCCATATTCACAGCAACTGACTAAGGAAATGTTAAAAAATCAGGTAAATTGAAATGTTGGTTCAACAAGAATTTTCAAAAGAATCCGCTGTTGACCAATTAACGCCCATGTCCAAGAAACTTCACCCACTATCCACCACCCCACCTCACTCAGAAGTTGCTTCATTTCTGGCTAGCCCTCAAGAAAAAACACAAAGAGTAGACGCCTTAGAACTAGAACGAGCTAGGTTCGAGTTCCAAATCAAAATGAATGAACTCCAGTTGGAGCATGAGTTGGAACAGGCCAAGTTGGAGCATGAGGAAAGGTCGGAACAGGCTAAGTTGGAGCAGGAGGTTAGACTGAAAGAACTACAGGTGAAAGAGAATGAAGTCACCTTAACATCGGAGTTTAAATCAAAAGAAGTGGCATTAAAAGAGAGACTAGCTGCTTTTAACCCTGCTACTGCTTCTTCCCTTGTTCCCGGGTTTGATGAATCCGATATAGACGGGTCATTTAGGACTTTTGAGAAAATTGCCGGGAAGAATGAGTGGCCCAAGGACCAGTGGGTGTCAGTGTTAGTTCCTAAATTATATGGTAAGGCTCGTAGAGTTTATAACTGTTTAGACTAGACTGATGACTATGATAACGTAAAAAAGAATATCCTCACCTCTTATGCTATCACGCCAGATAGATACCGGCAGAAGTTTCGTAAACTAACCAAAACATTTTCACACACCTTTGTTGAGTTTGCTCAAGAAAAGCTTAGGTTTTTCAAGAAGTGGTTAGAGGCTACAGAGACCTCCACATTTCAGGATTTGTTAAACTTGGTAGTCCTGGAGGAGTGGAAGAGCAAGATACCATTTCACATCTTGAAGCATGTGGAGGAGCGTGGAGAGGTTAATTTAGGGCGTGCCGCTGAACTGGCTGATGCGTACGCCTTGCTGGTGGAGTCATTGGGCACTAGGGAACGTGGTACTTTCCGGCATGTTAGGTCCTCCTCTGATGATAACCTTGGGGACGTGGGTGGTAGGTCGAAAGGTCCCACACCTACCCCCCCCCCCCGATGCAACCAAGTTTTATTGTTCTTACTGTAAAAAACCAGGCCATACGATCCAGTCTTGTAAATACTCAAAGTGTCGAACTTCTAAATGTAGTTCCCTGGATCCCAAATTCAAACCAATAGCAACCACCAATGTGGAAAGGCCCCATCAGGATCTCTTATCTTTATTCACCTACGAGGGCAAAATTTCAATCATAGAGGGGTCTCGTTCTTTCCCTATTCATATACTACGTGATACGGGCGCAGCACAATCTATTCTCCTGTTTAACGTCATTCCTGATATATCTACAGCATTTACTAATGAGAGTGTTCTAATTTCAGATCTCTCATCCCATTCTTCCTATCCCTTAGCTAAAGTGCACCTCCAATGTCCCTTGATTACTGGGGAAGTGCAAGTAGCCATTAGGAAAGATCCAATGCCTGTGAGCGGCATTCATTTATTATTGGGTAATGACTTGGTAGGAGATCTAGTTGTTCCCAACATAGAGACAGTCGACTCTCCCTTACCTGTCAACTCCACCACTGACCTTGAAGAAACTATTCCTCACCTTTTCCCATCTTGTGCTGTCACCCGGTCACAGAGTGTGCGAAATGGGCCCTCTTCATCTAAAACCACCTCCAATATCTTCCTACCCACAGAAGATCTGTACAATAAGACCATTAGTAAGGATGAGCTCATTAAAGCCCAACAATCTGATCCATCTTTGAATAAATTTCATCATGCGGCAGTTGAGGGTAAAGATTTTAACACCCTTCCTTGTTTTTATTATCAGGAAGGGGTTTTGATATGGGCCTATAGACCCCCTGAGCTTACCCAGCTTGATGCGTGGTCTGAACTATATCAAGTAGTAATTCCCTCCTCAGTCAGACCAGCATTAATTGCCCTTGCCCATGATGGTATTTCAGGACATTTGGGAATCCTGAAAACATATAAAAAGCTCCTCCAACAGTATTACTGGCCTGGACTTAGGAAGGATGTATCAAAGTACCTAAAATCTTGTCAAATTTGTCAAATGGTAGGAAAACCAAATGAAAGTATACCAGCAGCTCCCATTAAGCCCATCCCAGTATTTTCTACACCATTTGAAAAGATTGTTGTGGATTGTGTGGGCCCATTACCAAAGACTAAGAAGGGAAATCAATTCCTGCTCACAGTTATGGATACCAGTACACGTTATCTTGAGGCTTTTCCCCTTAAAAGCATCACTTCAAAAAATGTAATCAAACCTCTTTTGCACCTTTTCACTTCAGTGGGCATTCCTGAAGAGATCCAATCCGATCAGGGCACCAATTTTACGAGCAATCTTTTCAAACAGGTGATGAAAGACCTCAGTGTGGACCATTGTACATCTTCGGCTTACCACCCACAATCCCAAGGTTGCTTGGAACAGTTCCATCAAAACTTTCAAATCATTGCTAATAAACTAGCTCTCCTCAACTATTTAGTCCATACTCCTGATAGCAGAAAAGATTTACAACTTGTTCACATTAATCTCATGAAACTTTACCATTCCAGGCAGTCAGAGGAAGACATCCCAGAGGCTATAAGCCTACTTGTATTGCATACGGTTTTGTCAGGGCCGGAGCCGGAGACAAATGACATGGACCTATTGGAGAATTTAGACTTCCCTCTACCTAAAGGAAACCCTGCTAACAGTCACATACTCAACAACTTGGATGAGTATTTTTCTGTTCTGAATCCATCTCAAGCAAAAGATCTCACTAAGTTATTATCAACATTTCCTAAAGTCACGTCGGACCTCCCAGGGTTTTGCAATATACTTAAACATGATATTAAGCTAATCTCAGATGATGTACAACCCATTAGGCAATCAGCATATCGACTAAATCCACAAAAAAGAGAGATTATGAAAAAGGAGGTAGATTTTTTGCTAAAACATAACTTAGCTGAGCCTAGTACCTCCCCCTGGGCTTCACCTTGCCTTCTCATTCCAAAACCCGATAGCACTTTTCGTTTCTGTACCGATTATCGTAAAGTGAACCAGGTCACTGTCTCCGACTCCTACCCTTTACCTTTGATTGAAGATATAATAGACAGCATAGGCTGTGCAAAATTTATAACCACGGTGGACATGTTGAAAGGATATTATCAATTGGGACTCACGGATAGGGCAAAAATAATCTCAGCATATATAACTCCATTTGGTCTTTTTCAATATTTGGTTATGGCGTTTGGCTTTTCTGATGCTCCGGCCACATTCCAGAGGGCAATCAATTACCTGATTCAGGACCTAGATGGGACGTTCGCCTACCTGGATGACCTGGTGGTGGTGTCGGACGGCTGGGACGAACATCTGGTGCGTTTGGAGATACTGTTCGCACGACTGCAAGAGACTGGATTCACCATAAACCTGGCTCTGGTGTTGGCAATAAAGAAGTTTGAATGTTACCTCCAATCTCGCCCACAAACCACCCTAGTCTTCACCGACCATAATCCGCTCACGTTCATCCAAACCAACAAGACCTCCAACCAGCGAATCCTCCGCTGGGCTTTCCTCACCGAGCCCTATAATCTACAATTCCGGCACATAAAGGGGGTGGCCAACCTGATTGCGGACTCCTTATCCCGAGCTCCAGTGGATATGCAGCAGCTACTCTCCAGACGCACCAGGTGATCACCTCCTTCGCGCCTGCGCTACGGAGGTCTTTGGAGGGGGGGGGGGGGGGGTGTTGCGAACCACCCCATCAATTGTCATGATCTACCTACCCAGCACTACAAACCACGCCATCTATTGTCATGATCTACCTACCCAGCACCACGAGCAACTCCATCTAGGGACGAAACCCGAGTATGACTAGTCTTAGTTACCACTCCGGGGTTTCCCTTCTCCATATCCTGGTTGTTGCGTCACCTCCTCCAAGTCTTCCTCATCAGCTCCAGATCGAGGAGAGTTCAATTCACTCTGGGAAGTGACCACACTAGGATCACCTATCCTGGAAACCTACGGCACAGTGACTACCTACCATCTTCTTCAATACTCAGCCTTACTCGTCAGCCATCTCAGCACTGCACTTGAGTATTTTATAATCTTATATTGCCTCCCACCTCCACTTGCTTCTGTTTGTTGTATGTTGTATAAATATGTATATACTGTTAAGCCAATGTTGCGTATGTTTAGGTTAAGTATGGTTAAGGGTAAATTATAGAAAGCTGAATATTTTGTTAAGGAATTTATGGTACTTTATTATACACAACTAAAACTCGCATCCCTTGTCTACCCCTTTATAGTCCGATTGTCTTTGTTTTTTTATTGTTGTTGCCTGTTGGGATCTGGGTAGACTTTTAACTATATTCTAAATCCCCAACTCGTAACAAGTTGTAGAGGAATTTGAGATAAATTTTTGTTTAAATGTGATACTAAGAGAGTCTCAATGTTATGGGGAGGCTTATGGTCAGTTCTATAAAACTAAATATTTTTATAGAACTGATCTTTATCAGTGGACGGCGGGCACGATTATGATGTGGTATATCTCGATTTCAGCAAAGCCTTCGAAAGAGTCCCCCACGAAAGACTTGTCCAAAAAGTGGGGGCTCATGGCATTGGAGGAGATATTCTAAATTGGATAAGGGCGTGGTCACAGGACAGAAAACAGCGAGTAAGCATTAACGGCACTAAATCCGATTGAAGTAACGTCACTAGTGGAGTTCCCCAAGGCTCAGTATTTGGACCATTATTATTTAATTTAAACATAAACGACATAGATATAGGCAAAGACAGTAATATAAGTAAATTTGCTGTTGACACTAAAATAGGGCGTGTAATTAAATCTGACGTGGGCTCGCAAAACTACAGGAAGATCTAAAAAAAATTTCGAATGGTCTGAAAAATGGCAGACGAAATTTAATGTGGACAAATATATAGTACTTAGTCTATGAGATGTAAACAGAGAAACCAGATACTAGAAGAGCAACGGTGTTATAGTGAAATCCGACTGTGAGAAAGATTTAGGAGTAATGCTAAGTAGGGATCTTAAACCTAGTAAACAATGTGTATTTGCTCGAAACAAGGGAAACGAAGTACTTGGGTTCATACAAAGGAGTGTTAGTTACAAGACTAGCTAGGTCACCCTAAAATTATACCTTGCGCTTGTGAGACCTCACTTGGATTACGCAGTTCAGTTCTGGTCACCGTACTAAAGATTGGATATAGAATCCCTAGAAAGAATTCAGAGGAGAATGACAAGACTAATCCCTTGAGTACAGAGGCTGGTGTTAGCACTCCATCGAGAGACGTAGAGTAAGGGGCGATATGATCGAGGTGTATAAATGGAAGTCAGGGCTAAACAAAAGTGATATAACATAGGTACTCAGATTATCCAACCAGGAGCAAACTCGTAACAATGGTTTTAAATTAGACAAATTTAGATTTAGGTGCGGGATAGGTAAACATTGTTTTGGAAATAGAGTAGTGGATGAGTGGAATATGTTTCTAAACATCATCATAATATTCGAATACGCTGGTTAGCTTCAAACATACAGTAGGTCGGATGGATATATGAGCGATAGGGATTGGGTGTGAAGGGGACTGCCCAGTATGGGACAATTGGCCCACTGCAGTTTCCTCCAATTTTTATTTTCTCTTTATTCAGCAACAGCGAATATATTGGTAAATGTGTGCTATTTGAATGTTTGACTGCCATTTTACGTGTAGACATAAAGTACATGTGCAATTTGGGTAAATGCAACCTAAATGAAACTATTTCATATTGCCCAAAGAAGAGTCTCTGTCTAACACAATAATTAATTTCACTCTATAGCTCAGTTTAAATTAACAAAAAGAAAATCAACAATTCATAGTATCTTTACAGTTAGTGTCAGCAAGAATACTGGCATTTGTTCTCTTGTCCTCCCAGCAAACTCGGAGGATAAAGCATTGACTACCTTGGTGAAAGTTTTCAAGGTTTATGTGACCCAAGCCTCGCTGCCGTATAGCAAGGTGAGGCGGACCACTGCTCATTATACGTGCAACTTTGTAGATAATTTCAGCTCCCTACAGCTGAAGACACGAGTACAGAGTCTGCCAAAGGCTTGAGATGCACATCAGATCCGATGTTGAATCGCTTTATCGATGTTCACTGTGATGGACAGGTGGGAGCCAAGATACCGAAAGTGGGTAACATTAGAGAGGGTAGTACCGATAAGCTAGATGGATGGTGGAGGTTTGGCTGAGCCAGGGCCAAGCTGAAAGATAATCCGGGTCTTACGTACATTCACCTCAAGGCTGAAGTGTGCATACGCATCTGCTTAGGTGATCAGGATCTCCTGAGGTCGCGTTCAGTGTGAGCGACAAGGGTGAGGTCGTCTGCATATTGAAGTTCAGTAATGGAACCTGCCGACACCTTTGTTCTTGCCTGGTGTCGTCGTATGTTGAAAACATCCTTCATCCTGTACTCGATGTCCACCCAACCGCTAAATTGGACTTGGCACGAGTGTTATTACCACGCACAATTCCACATGTTAAGAAGAGACTGTTGACAACTCAGATAGCTTATTAAGCCAACATCTTCCTGCAGGACATTATATATGTTCTCGTTGGTCTAATCGTACACCCGAAAACGTGAGTGTGATTGTGAACTGTTGAATCCTATAAGAACTCTAAATAACTTTAATAAGTATATTTATGTACTATATATATTGATCATATTATTCAAACTGTGTGTCCTGATGCATCAGCAGTTGTTATATGTGAAATGTATTCAACAGGTTTTGACCGAATTATACTCATTGCTTCAACGACGAGGGTCTTATTGTCCTGCACAGCCATAATTGCTCCTATGGGCTATTAGAGTCAAAATATGGGATAGGACCATCGTGGGAGCTGCCTAGGCTCACGTCATCGTATGGAGCGGTACGAAGAGGACCTATGTCAGAAAAGACTGGACTTTGTGTCAATATTGTTCGGACGATCGCGCGAGTGTTAGTGTTCATTGCGGATAGCTGCACTGGCAACCTCGAGAACGGGTGTCAGAAAAGACTGGTCTCGGTGCCAAAATTGTTCAGACAAGCGAGCAGGAGTGTTGCCGTTCATTACGTTCATTTCGGACATGCAGTGAGGACCCGTGTCAGAGAGGGGCGGCCTCGGTGTTAATAAAATTCGTGCGAACACGGGGCAGAGACAGTGATCAAAGCGTACAGCCAGACAAGATCGCCAAGTTTAAGAAGGCTGGTGTGTCTGTGTAAATAAGACATAAGAATGAGTGGAGTGCCTTTTCTGTTAGAAAATAATAGTTGTGACAACTCTGTAACGTTGTGTAAGTAATGGCGCAGTAGTGTTTGTAACATCAGTAGTGTAATGAATCCATACATTGATTGTGGTGTCTTTGTGGTTGTGTTAGTGTGACATTACTCGTGCGTATGGCACGTCACGTGTTTTAGGGACATCGCTCGCGCATATGGCACGTGTTTGTGTGACAATTCTCGTGCGTATGGCACGCGTCAGTGTGACATCACCTTCACTTGTGTGAGTTCAGTGATTGTGGGGCGTTACCATAAGTAGAAGCTGATAGTAAGCGTCACTATATAAATTCATCGAGCAAGACATATTAAGCTCGCTGTTCTGGCAGTCATGGACATGGAAGGAACAAGTCAGAAGTGAGGAGCATGTGCGGCGTGGAACAAGGAGACACTGTCGACCTAGAAACCGAATTCTCGCCCACGCCGCCAAGGCAGCGTGAGATAAACCTGTCTCCAAAGAAAAGAAAGGAACCACCAGACGAAGGGATTGAAGGGTAATTATATGAGCAATACCAACAGATGCAGCAAATGTTCACTCACATGACAGTGATGATGCAGAACGTCACCAAAGGTATGAATCGATTACAAAGTAAGGGCAGCACAGAAGATCGTAGAAAGGTGTTATCACTTCCATAGACACAATCTTCCTCTGAAACTGAAACTGACGAAGAAACGCTATATACTCCAAGAGGACTTCCGGCGCTCACATTAACCACGGAGCCGGGAACATCTCACCAGGGGGAGCGCGAAAGTACTTCCAAGCATCAAGCTCGCTCACCGAAACCACTAACGTTGATGAAGGACCAAAAAGGACTACCCACCGAGGTCCGAGGGTTGGGTGAGAAAACTATTAGAAAATATGAGGTTCTCCCAAAGGCCTACGCCGAAGTTCAGCGAAGGAGCTTGTGAATACTGGGAGTTCAAGCGAGTCCTCCAGCGATACCTTGGGATGGCGCAGATACCTGATGCTTTGAAATTAGAGACACTTCTCATAGCCTACGCCGGCCCCGCTAAGGACGCTTTGGGGATGCCTAGAAATATATGATCCCAAAGCAGCGTACAAGGAAGCCTTGGACTAGTGAAAACTCAGATAACTTTCTAAGCGAGATGGAACTGGTAGCAGCTGTGTGACTGTCTGAGGGGCAGACTATCATCTTCTACTGTAGAGACAACATCTTGATTCCCGTCAGCCAACATTCTCCTGCAGGACATAATATTTGTTCTCGTTGGTCTAACCCTAGACCCGAAAACGTGAGTGTGATTGTAAACTGTTAAATCCTCTAAGAACTCTAAATAATTTTAATAAGTGTGTCCTGATGTATCAGCAGTTGTTATATGTGAAATGTATTCAACAGGTTTTGACCGAATTATACTCACCACAATTGCCCATATGGGCGATTACAGCACGAGTAAGGAAGGTAGCCAAGAAAATGGAAAAGAGAGTTGGCGCCAGTGCACATCCTTGTTTTGCCCCCGTTTGGATGGACAACTCAGACTGGGTGCCATTGTGCAGGACACTGCCATTCATGCCATTGTGGAGTTGCCTCACAATGACAATGAATTTTGGTGTGCAGCCAAAACAGCTGAGGGTCCGCCAGAGGGCTTCCCTGTTGACTGAGTCGAAGGCCTTGGTTAGGTCGATGAAGGCCATGTACAGGTTACAATGCTGTTATCTGCACCTTTCCTGTATCTGGCGGGGAGAAAAGATCATGTCAGTGGTGCCACGTGGTGGTTTAAGCCTACATTGAGATTCTGGGAGGAAATTTTCCTCCTCAAGGAGAAGTCTGTTCAGGAGGACTCGGGTGATAAACTTGCCAGCTAAGAACAGAAGCGAGATCCCGCGGTAGTTGCCACAATCTGACCGGTCTCCCTTGTTCACATATATATTGACGATGGAAGCTTCTTCAAGAGCTTGGGGATTTCCTCCTTTTCCCATATATTCTCAAGGAGAGAGTGGAGACGGCTAGTAAGCAGAGGTCCTCCTGCTTTATACACCTCGACTGGGATTTCATCACGCCCTGGGGCTTATTATTTTTCATCTGTTTGATGGCAGTAGCTACCTCATCCAGGGATCGAGTATAGCTGAGATGGGTCAGCTCTGGATGCTGAGGGACCTGCTTGGTAGTCATGACATCCACATCAGTGTTTCGGTTGAGCAGCGAATTGTAATGCTCTTTCCAGTGCTGATGATTGCCTTCTTCGTCTTTAATTAGAAAGTTACCGTAGTACGAGCGGAGGTGAGGTTGTGCCATGAGTGATTGACCCATAAAATATTTTAGTGGAATTGAAAAATAGGTGCATCTTGTGTTGATCTGCAAGTTTTTGCGCTTCACATGCTTTATTTTTAAACCAGTCGTTCCTTAGTTTGCGAAGTTCGTGCAGGGCTACCACTTTATTCCTGGGAACGAGAGTGAGGGTTGTTCTGCTAGTCACTTAAAGCAGCACATTTATCATTCACGAGTACATTGATTTCCGGGTCATTTTCATCAAACCACTCCTGGTGTATTTTTTTCAATCTGGCCCAGGGTCTCTCTGTTGTTTTGTTGTCATGACAGTGTCGAAAATACCCGATTCTGCACTGGGATTTGGGTTATTTGTTGTCGGGTTGTTTATCAGCTCATGTTCTAGCTGCTCTCTGAAAGCATGTGCTACCACTGGATCCTCCAGATGCTTAGTGTTAAAACCTCTTCTGAAATCTTTTCGCCTTCACAAGCCGACCATCAGTGTCGCGGTGGTCTGAGCCAAGGCCACCTAGAAGAGAAAGCCTGGTTGAGGGTCTGATGACGTCACTGGAAGAGGCAGCGACCGCACTAGCTCTCTCACTTTACTTACCTTCAACCTCTTCTTCATAATAGCTCTATTACCTTCATTTTACCATAAATTTATTACCTTCCTTCTCCCATTACTTTAGTACCTTCGTTCTACTATTACTTCATTACCTTCCTTCTACCATTACTTCATTACCTTCTTTCTACCATTACTTTATTACCTTCCTTTTACCATAAAATCATTACCTTTCTTCTACCATTACTTTAGTACCTTCGTTCTACTAGTACTTCATTACCTTCCTTTTACCATTACTTCATTACCTTCCTTCTACCAGTACTTTACTACCTTCCATCTACCATTACTTTATTACCTTCCTTCTACCATTACTTCATTACCTTCCTTCTACCATAATCTGAAGGATATTTATGACACTATTAAAGGTTAGGATATTTATTTCAATAATCAGGCATATGCAGGTAACATTCATTGTCCATTTAATTAATACAGTATACTAAACTGTTGAAATTACAGTGTAATAACTTATTATAATGTATTATCCACACAAATCAAAGATAGACTTATTATATCCAATCATTATGAAATTTTTTTACTGTAAAAGTTAAAACTCCCTTTTGGATTACTTCAGTGTAGAGAGTTTTCTCTTTTTACAGCGATTGTGTACTGCAATGTCATTATTATATAACTTTGTGAAATTATTCAATAATATATTTGCCATTGACCAAATACACAGCAAAAGGATTTTCTTTACTGAAGTATTACATGGACAAGATTCACTCACGTCAAATACATTCTCCCGATAGTCAAAGCTCAACTTTACTAGAACATTTATTTGGTTACTGCACTGCACAAAATTTTCCTTAAAATCACATACTAAAACTTGAAATATTTTGTAAG
Source organism: Homarus gammarus (assembly GCA_958450375.1). NCBI lineage: Eukaryota > Metazoa > Arthropoda > Malacostraca > Decapoda > Nephropidae > Homarus > Homarus gammarus. The sequence continues at coordinate 533,430 of CAUDMG010000284.1, forward strand.
TGCTCATACATACAGATAGAGTGAAATCTGGAGGTCATTTTAAGCTTCCTCTGTCAAGAACTTTACGGTATACTGGCCAAATCTAGCTTCCAGTTTATCTGTCTGGAATTTGCCTAGTAATAGAGAATGGAAACTATGGTGCTTTAATAGATGGTCACATAACTTGATCATATGTAGTGTGTTTCAAGGTAAAAGAGGTTTCTCGTGAAAGCTTACCTACCCTAACCTTCGCCCCATTTTGAGGGAATTCCACCTCTTCCCAAGGTGTAAGCCATTGACCAAAACTATTGATAAATAAAAAATTTGAATCTAGAGATGAATCTTGCCTTACTGTGTTGCATTTATCTTGACGGAGAACCATGCCTTTCTTTAGTGTTTTGGCATTTACAATATTACACCATGATATTACTTGTTGCAAGAAGTCAATTACACCTGACACATTAGTATTGTTCAACATTTTCAGTGCAGCAACATTCTTATCATCAAACAATTAAACAGCATATTGCACATTCTGCCTCTCCAAATTTGTAGGAAACAGTACTCTCTCTGACAATCCTGGGGCTAACTTAACATGTAAATTGCGCTCTTTTGAATAAAGTTCTTTTAGTGGTGACATACTAACCTCCTCGGTAATTTGGAATTCTACATGTGAAGGTATTACAAATGTTTTATTTGGATTTTTCGGGTTAGCCAGTTATTTCTGATACATTTCAACAGGTGGACTGAATCAAAAAACAAAAATAGGGCAGACTGGAATTACAGGGATTTGGAATTACAGAAGTAAGATGCCCACCACATAATTTTTCAAACAAACTTCTGTTAACCCTGTTGTTGTCAGAGATAAGGGAAACTACTTAATATCCAATGTTATGGTGGGATGTGAGAACTCTGAGTGTCGGCTCAAGAAGTGTGTCTTCTGTAACATTATATAGTGGATACAATACAGCTACAGGCTTGTTTTTTGACAGAAGTGAAGATATCATGAAAGCTTGTAATGTTGTAGCAGCTTCACCTGAGTTTACTGACACACCATAAGGTTTACCACCTTTATATGAAAGAGACTTTTTCACATGAATTTCATCAAAAAGCACATTAACTAGTTTTTCTTCCACTTTTAAAGTTGAAAATGTTTCCCTCAAAAATAGCTCACGTGAAGTTTCTGAGTATCCTGTCTTTCCACTACATAAATCAAGCTTCCTCAAGTGATCAGGATGAAGGATAATAATTACTTTGGTTTCACGCAGATACCTGTAAAAAGAGGGACCTGAATAACATGCAGTACAAGCCCATATCAAGAATTCACAACTGCATCTTGTTTTTTTCTGAATAGCCAAAGAAAGTTGCTCAACACAGAACCACATTACTTTAGCATTTGAACATGTGGTGTCAATAACAGATTCATTTTCAATTATTTCTTGTATCACTTTAATGCAGTGGGTGAGCTTATTCACATCACTGATACTGGACTCTTGGTAAGCATCCAAGTGACTCAACAAAGAATCAAACTTGGACCACAGATCACATTTGTTTTCAGGTCCGAAGAGCCAGTTAATTTTTTTCGGATCTAAAGCCGTATGTTCATGCCAGGATAAAACTGTTAAATCAGCCATCACTTTAAACGACATAGTTACCTTTGGTTGGGCATCACAATTTACTTTTAGAAAAGACACACAATCCAGTTATTGATCACTAATTCATCCCGTGCAAGTAAACGGCCTTCTCTTTCCTGTGGAGTTGTACGTGTTGGAGGCAGTTTCATAGACAGGTACTTGGTCTGCTTCGGGAAGACCGTTGGATATGCGTCTTTTGTGAGAGCTGGGTGTTCTCTTTTTGTTGTTATCACGGTTCCATCAGGATGAGTCATGCTGTCTTCTGTTAGGATGAACCGTGAGTCGAAGTGTTTAGCACACACGACTGAAGATGCATTGGGTATGAAATTTTTCCTATGGATGATCTTCGTCCTTTGGGAAGCTGAACACCGACGTATCGCACCCACAGTAATTTGATTTACAGTCAGGTATACAGCATTTCCGTGGCATGTGCAATAAAAATACAGTACAGTGACAGTGGTAAGGAATACAATGACATCATAATCATTATCAAAACCCCATTTCCATATTTCCAAACCATACCATCTTCTCTTAGCACTTTTATGCCTCCTTCACCCATCGTATTCATTCACATACACCTTTTTCACCACCCTTGATTCATCCATTTTTGCCATGTGGCCAAGAAAATATCCCTCATCCCTGAAATTTTCGGGGTAACGGAAAAATGTTCTCAGAAGTTCCAGAAATTACCCATTACATCATCTTTCGAACCCGGAAAAATATCCCCCATCCCTGGAATTTTCAGAGTACTGGAAAAATTATCTCAGAATTAACAGATATGCACCTGAGTTTCATCTCTCAAACCCCGAAAAAACTCGCCCATTCTTCGAATTTTCTGTAAATTTTCAGGTATCAGTACAATTTTCTCAGAATTTTACGGTAAATGTGCTCCTCGGAAAATCGTTCCTAAAGCCAGAATTTTCCAGTGGCCTTGGGAACGATTTTTCAAGAATATTTCAGTTCCGGCTATTGGAGAGTTCTGGGTTTGAGGGATCCCGGCTAAAGGAGGTATTGCTGTATATTGTTGAAGGAAATATATTGTCTAAATATAGCAAAGTAGTCTACTTTCTGTTTCATGATTATACATGCAATCAACACTGAATTAGCTATAAAGAAAACATCACTGTATTCTATAAGTAATTCATATTCACATTCTTATCACCATTATAATTACCCAAACTGTTGATGCCTAGTACAGTCCTCAAGTTATTTCTGCTACATTGAATCATTTTTAGTATGTACAAATTTATTTAGTAATGTAATGTTTATAACATTATTTTCATAATATGATTTTGCAATTGAGGTAATGCAAATCAAATACATAAATCAATTTCTGGTCTCATTTACATAATCAAATAGACTGCATGTAAGGAAAACATTTTTTCTGACTGTACATACCTACCTACATGAGCTTTGGGGAAAATGAAGTGACAACATGCTCATTAGACAGAAAAAAGTAAAATACTACAATTAACATCGATATTAACATTTTATTTAAATTTGTTGAGCCAATTATCAACTTAATGGAACCCATTTTAAGGGTGATTATACTGCAGCAACTAATATTAAGTAGAATTTATATTGACTTTAATACCAATGGGGAACCATTAAAATTGAGATAGGCTACTACATGGTACTAAATTAAAATACTACTACTCATCTTTGAATACAACATAACTTAATGATTTTCATCTGTGAATGCAGTATATAAGTTATAATTAGGATACAATAATTATATTTTAATAATTGATTATTACTCTTAAAATGTTTGATTATCTAATATACTATAGGACTAGCTGTGTGTGTATCTGCTCTGGGCAGCCGAAATAGCACAATCGTTTTTCATCAAACTTGGTGGAAAAATCGCCAAAAAATCGTAGAGTGGAACAAACCTGGTCATATGTCGATGGTTTCTTTAGGAACGCATTAATTAACAATTTTATTTATGCTGGCAACAGATATTGCTGTACGCTGTCAGCCGGCAGGACGATTGCAGTTATCGTACGGCTCCCTCCTCCTCCCCCCACTTTTTCTGTTAGTAAAGGAAGGGAGATGAGTAAATAGAAGAAAGAAGGGGAAACAGACAATAGTTAGAGATAACAGGTGGGAGGGAGCTGAGTTTCATCATGCATCTGGATGCGCAATTTCAACTTTACCAGAGCATATTCGGACCTTATGAGGCTACAGTGTGTACTTATTCCTCCCCTTATGGCGAATATTTCTTTAACTATTTATTCTAACCTTTATTCTATTCCTATCTATAGTATATTAGATACTGTAAGTATCACGACCACGACCATGATTATAACAACCACGACCATGATCATAACCACAACCATGATTATAAAAAACCGACCATGATTATAACAACCATGACTATGATTACAACAAACACGACCATGATTATAACAACCACGACTATGATTATATCAACCACGACTATGATTATAACAAACACGACAATGATTATAACAACCGCGACTATGATTATAAGTGCCACGACTATGATCATAACAAACACGACCATGATTATAACAACCACCACCATGATTATAACAACCACGACTATGATTATAACACCTACGACTATGATCATAACCATGACCATGATAATGACATCCATGACCATGATTATAACAACCAGGACCATGATTATATCAACCATGACTATGATTGTAACACCTACTACTATGATCATAACAACCACGACCATTATAATAACAACCATGACCATGATTTTAACAACCACGACCATGATTACAACAACCACGACCATGATTATAACAACCACGACTATGATTATAACAACCACGACCATGATCATAACCACGAACATTATTATAACAACCATGACCAGGATTACAACAACAACGACCATGATTATAGCAACCATGACTATGACTATGATTATAACAAACACGAAAATGATTATAACAACCACGGCTATGATTACAACAACCACGATTATGATTATAACAACCAGGACCATGATTATATCAACCATGACTATGATTATAACACCTACTACTATGATCATAACAACCACGACCATTATTATAACAACCATGACCATGATTTTAACAACCACGACCATGATTACAACAACCACGACCATAATTATAACAACCACGACTATGATTATAACAACCACGACCATGATCATAACCACGAACATTATTATAACAACCACGACCAGGATTACAACAACAACGACCATGATTAAAACAACCATTTCTATGACTATGATTAAAACAAACACGATAATGATTATAACAACCAAGGCTATGAATACAACACCCACGACCATGATTATAACACCCACGACCATGATTATAACAACTACGACTATGATTATAACGACCACGACCATGATTATAACAACCACGACCATGATTATAACACCAACGACCATGATTATAGCAACCACGCCCATGATTATAACAATCACGACTAGGATCATAACAACTACGACTAGGATCATAACAACCACGACCATGATTATAACAACCATGTCCATGATTATAACGACCAAGCCTATGATTATAACAACCACGACCATGATTATAACAACCACGCTTATGATTATAACAACACGACCATGATTATAACAACCACGCCCATGATTATAACAACCACGACCATGATTATAACAACCACGACCATGATTATAACAACCACGACTATGATTATAACAACCACGACTATGATTATAACAACCACGACCATGACTATAACAACCACGACTATGATTATAACAACCACGACCATGATTATAACAACCACGAACATTATTATAACAACCACGACCAGGATTACAACAACAACGACCATGATTATAACAACCATGACTATGACTATGATTATAACAAACACGAAAATGATTATAACAACCACGGCTATGATTACAACAACCACGACTATGATTATAACAAACACGACCATGATTATATCAACCACGACTATGATTATAACAACCACGACTATGATTATAACAACCAGGACCATGATTATATCAACCACGACTATGATTATAACAACCACGACTATGATTATAACAACCACGACCATGATTATAACAACCACGACTATGATTATAACAACCACGACCATGATCATAACCACGAACATTATTATAACAACCACGACCAGGATTACAACAACAACGACCATGATTATAACAACCATGACTATGACTATGATTATAACAAACACGATAATGATTATAACAACCACGGCTATGATTACAACACCCACGACCATGATTATAACTCCCACGACCATGATTATAACAACCACGACTATGATTATAACGACCACGACCATGATTATAACACCAACGACCATGATTATAGCAACCACGCCCATGATTATAACAACCACGACTATGATCATAACAACCACGACTAGGATCATAACAACCACGACCATGATTATAACAACCATGTCCATGAATATAACGACCACGCCCATGATTATAACAACCACGACCATGATTGTAACAACCACGCTTATGATTATAACAACACGACCATGATTATAACAACCACGGCCATGATTATAACAACCACGACCATGATTATAACAACCACGACCATGATTATAACAACCACGACTATGATTATAACAACCACGACTATGATTATAACAACCAAGACCATGATTATATCAACTACGACCATAATTTTAACAACCACGCCCATAATTACAACAACCATGACCATTATTGTAACAACCACGACTATAATTATAACAACCACGACCATGATCATAACCACGACCATTATTATAACACCCACGACCATGATTAGAACAACAACGACCATGATTATAACAACCACGACTATGATTATAACAACCACGACTATGATTATAACAACCAGGACCATGATTATAACACCCCCGACAATGATTATAACACCCACGACCATGATTATAACAACCACGACTATGATTATAACGACCACGACCACGATTATAACGACCATGATTATAACAACCACGACCATGATTATAACAACCACGACCATGATTATAACAACCATTACCATGATTATAACAACCACGCCCGTGATTACAACAACCACGAGAATGATCATAACAACCACGCCCATGATTATAACAACCATGACCATGATCATAACAACCACGACTATGATTATAACAACAAAGACGATGATTATAACAACTACGACCATGATTTTAACAACCACGACCTTGATTACAACAACCACGACCATGATTATAACAATGACGACTATGATTATAACAACCATGACCATTATTATAACAACCACGACAATTATTTGAACAACAACGAACATGATAATAACAACCAACGACTATGATTAAAACAACCACGACTATGATTATAACAACCAGGACCATGATTAGAACACCCACGACCTTGATTATAACACCCACGACCATGATTATAACAACCACGACTATGATTATAACGACCAAGACCATGATTATAACGACCACGTCCATGATTATAACAACCACGACCATGATTATAACAACCACGACCATGATTATAACAACCACGACCATGATTATAACAACCACGACCATGATTATAACAACCACGACCATGATTATAACAACCACAACCATGATTATAACAACCACGACCATGATTATAACAACCACGCCCATGATTATAATATCCACAAATATGATCATCACAACCACGACTATGATCATAACAACCACGACCATGATTATAAGAACGACGACCATGATTATAACAACCACACAGATGATTATAACAACCCCGACTATGATCATAACAACCACGACCATGATTATAACAACCACGACTATGATTATAACAACCACGACCATGATTATAACAACCACGACTATGATTATAACAACCACGACTATGATTAAAACAACCAAGACCATGATTATATCAACTACGACCATAGTTTTAACAACCACGACCATAATTGCAACAACCATGACCATTATTATAACAACCACGACTATAATTATAACAACCACGACTATGATTATAACAACCAAGACCACGATTATATCAACTACGACCATAATTTTTAACAACCACGACCATAATTACAACAACCATGACCATTATTGTAACAACCACGACTATAATTATAACAAACACGACCATGATCATTACCACGACCATTATTATAACACCCACGACCATGATTATAACAACCACGACTAAGATTATAACGACCACGACCACGATTATAACGACCATGATTATAACAACCACGATCATGATTATAACAACCACGACCATGATTATAACAACCATTACCATGATTATAACAACCACGCCCGTGATTACAACAACCACGAGAATGATCATAACAACCAAGCCCATGATTATAACAACCATGACCATGATCATAACAACCACGACTATGATTATAACAACAAAGGCCATGATTATAACAACTACGACCATGATTTTAACAACCACGACATTGATTACAACAACCACGATCATGATTATAACAACGACGGCTATGATTATAACAACCACGACCATTATTATAACAACCACGACTATGATTATAACGACCAAGACCATGATTATAACGACCACGTCCATGATTATAGCAACCACGACTATGATTATAACTACCACGACTATGATTATAACAACCAGGACCATGATTATAACACCCACGACCTTGATTATAACACTCACGACCATGATTATAACAACCACGACTATGATTATAACGACCAAGACCATGATTATAACGACCACGTCCATGATTATAACAACCACGACCATGATTATAACAACCACGACCATGATTATAACAACCACGACCATGATTATAACAACCACGACCATGATTAATAACAACCACGACCATGATTATAACAACCATGACCATGATTATAACAACCACAACTATGATTATAACAACCACGACCATGATTGTAACAACCACGCCCATGATCATAACAACCACGACTATGATCATAACAACCACGACTATGATCATAACAATCACGACCATGATTTTAACAACCACGACCATGATTATAACAACCACGCAGATGATTATAACAACCACGACCATGATTATAACAACCATTACCATGATTATAACAACCAAGCCCGTGATTACAACAACCACGAGAATGATCATAACAACCACGCCCATGATTATAACAACGACGACTATGATTATAACAACCACGACATTGATTACAACAACCACGACCATGATTATAACAACGACGACTATGATTATAACAACCACGCCCGTGATTACAACAACCACGAGAATGGTCATAACAACCACGCCCATGATTATAACAACCATGACCATGATCATAGCAGCCACGACTATGATTATAACAACAAAGACCATGATTATATCAACTACGACCATGATTTTAACAACCACGACCTTGATTACAACAACCACGACCATGATTATAACAACGACGACCATGATTATAACAACCACGACCATGATTATAGCAACCATGCAGATGATTATAACAACCACGACTTTGATCATAACAACCACGACCATGATTATAACAACCACGACTATGATTATAACGACCAAGACCATGATTATAACGACCACGTCCATGATTATAACAACCACGACTATGATTATAACAACCACGACTATGATTATAACAACCACGACTATGATTATAATAACCAGGACCATGATTATAACACCCACGACCTTGATTATAACACCCACGACCATGATTATAACAACCACGACCATGATTATAACAACCAAGACCATGATTATAACGACCACGACCATGATTATAACAACCACGACCATGATTATAACAACCACGACCATGATTATAACAACCACGCCAATGATTATAACATCCACGACCATGATTAGAACAACAACGACCATGATTATAACAACCACGACTATGATTATAACAACCACGACTATGATTATAACAACCAGGACCATGATTATAACACCCCCGACAATGATTATAACACCCACGACCATGATTATAACAACCACGACTATGATTATAACGACCACGACCACGATTATAACGACCATGATTATAACAACCACGACCATGATTATAACAACCACGATCATGATTATAACAACCATTACCATGATTATAACAACCACGCCCGTGATTACAACAACCACGAGAATGATCATAACAACCACACCTATGATTATAACAACCATGACCATGATCATAACAACCACGACTATGATTATAACAACAAAGACGATGATTATAACAACTACGACCATGATTTTAACAACCACGACCTTGATTACAACAACCACGATCATGATTATAACAATGACGACTATGATTATAACAACCATGACCATTATTATAACAACCACGACAATTATTTGAACAACAACGAACATGATAATAACAACCAACGACTATGATTAAAACAACCACGACTATGAGTATAACAACCACGACCATGATTATAAAAACCACGACCATGATTATAACAACCATTACCATGATTATAACAACCACTCCCGTGATTACAACAACCACGAGAATGATCATAACAACCACACCCATGATTATAACAACCATGACCATGATCATAACATCCACGACTATGATTATAACAACAAAGACCATGATTATAACAACTACGACCATGATTTTAACAACCACGACATTGATTACAACAACCACGACCATGATTATAACAACGACGACTATGATTATAACAACCACGACCATTATTATAACAAACACGACAATTATTTGAACAACAACGACCATGATAATAACAACCACGACTATGATTATAACAACCACGACTATGATTATAACAACCAGGAACATGATTATTACACCCACGACCATGATTATAACAACCACGACCATGCTTATAACAACCATGACCATGATTATAACAACCAAGACCATGATTATAACGACCACGACCATGATTATAACAACCACGACCATGATTATAACAACCACGACCATGATTATAACAATGACGACCATGATTATATGAACCACAACCATGATTATAACAACCACGACCATGATTATAACAACCACGCCCATGATTATAACATTCACGACTATGATCATCACAACCACGACTATGATCATAACAACCACGACCATGATTATAACAACCACGACCATGATTATAACAACCATGCAGATGATTATAACAACCACGACTATGATCATAACAACCACGACCATGATTATAACAACCACGACTATGATTATAACAACCACGACCATGATTATAACAACCACGACTATGATTATAAAAACCACGACTATGATTATAACAACCAAGACCATGATTATATCAACTACGACCATAATTTTAACAACCACGACCATAATTACAACAACCATGACCATTATTATAACAACCACGACTATAATTATAACAACCACGACTATGATTATAACAACCAAGACCATGATTATATCAACTACGACCATAATTTTAACAACCACGACCATAATTACAACAACCATGACCATGATTATAACAACCACGACCATGATTATAACAACCATTACCATGATTATAACAACCACGCCCGTGATTACAACAACCACGAGAATGATCATAACAACCACGCCCATGATTATAACAACCATGACCATGATCATAACAACCACGACTATGATTATAACAACAAAGACCATGATTATAACAACTACGTCCATGATTTTAACAACCACGACCTTGATTACAACAACCACGACCATGATTATAACAACGACGACTATGATTATAACAACCACGACCATGATTATAACAACCATGCAGATGATTATAACAAGGACGACTATGATCATAACAACCACGACTATGATTATAACAACCACGACTATGATTATAACACTCACGACCATGAATATAACAACCTCGACAATGATTATAACAACCACGACTATGATCATAACCACGACTATGATTATAACAACCACGACTATGATTACAACAACCACGACCATGATAATAACAACCAAGACCATGATTATAGCAGCCACGACCATCTGTAAAGTGATGTCGCTGTACGCTGTCAGCGGGATGGCGGTTCCGCTCTATCATAGCACGAGCGTTCGAACTTTCACGCCTAGTTAAACTGTACCACCCGACTTGCCACCGGGCACGAAAGGCCCACGATCACTTATGATTATTACTGTAATTGTAATTTTATTAGATTATGATTACATAATCATTGCCATCTGATTAATACTGTAATCATAATCAACCCCATGTCTGGTGCATATATGGTATAAACAACACCTGTTCATACTCAATGAAAATAAATACAAGTACTTACTTAAACCCGTGTACTTTCTTTGAAACTATTTATATACGTTTGGAATTTGATATATTATATATATAAATCTATCCAATACAACATTGTTTGTGAGGTACCGAAATCTAACAATGCAAAACAAAAACATGCTCAATTATATTCATCATTTAACTTATCTCTATCATCTCTACCCGTTTTCCATTAGAAGATTAACATGTCCAAGTCTTACCTTTGATTAAACCCAGTCCAGAAAAAGAGAAATGACGAAAATAACAGCAGACGGATAATTTCCTCCACTATCTCACAACGTGTTTAGGTAACTGGCGTTGTTGGCCGGGGTGGTGGAAATTGAAAGTTCGCCTCCTGGTGTGACGTCATCATCAGATTTGCGAGCAATACCCAGGCCTTCTCTTCAAGGTGGCCTTGTCTGAGCCATGCGATCTCTAAGCCCGACCGGTCCACTGTCTCACCGGCCCACCGGGAAAATGCATGAACTTCTGGTAAGACAGTCCGTAACAGTTAATGTGTGTGTGTGTGTGTGTGTGTGTGTGTTTTAGTGTGATTAAATATTTATATCGTATATAATTAGGATATTATAAAAATCCAAAGCTGCACAAATCAGCAACATCCGCATCTTATAGATGCTGATGCAGCCTCAATCAATAACCTATTTTCTCAGAGAACTCTTTTAGATAAGCTGATGCTAGGTAACAGATTTACATTTTTAAGAACAGCTATCACACTGGTTTTGGAGCTGTCAATAAATAAGGCAGTACTCAGGGGGATCAACCTTATGACCTGGGGCATCTTAAAACAGTAAAACACTGAATTGTTCCACACTGAAGAAATTGATAAAACTCTCTTTATATTTTCTGAGGAGTAAACATGAGTATGCTTGTGCAGGAGATTTTACTGCTGTAATCTTGAACTTTACATTTTTGTCTTTCGCTTCGAATGATCAAGACCCCCGACGAAGTCATCCAGCTTGACAGTTCTGATATCTACGTATATTCAATATCTTGACTTCTAGATGTGATACAACTAACTAATGGCAGATTTGTAATCAGTTTGCTTCAATTAGTGAAAAACGTCCAGTATGGTTCATGAACCAAAAACCTTGTTGACCAATGTGATAGATTGTACCTGTGCTTTACACCTAAATCTGTAATTGAAATAATATTTACAATGGATATATTTCAGAAATATTACACGTGGATTAAGTTACAGATATTATATTCGGCTGAAGGGGATAAAATATTACGAAGGAAAAAGAGAAGTGAATGGGAGAAATAATGGATGGTGAATTTAGACCAGGGAGGAAAGGGAATAAAGAAGAGGAAGGATTAAAAAATATATAAAGTATACAGAGGGAAGCTGGATGTTAGAGTAGGAGAGGGGAGTAAATTACGTGGAAGAGGAAGAGAAGGAAGAGAGAGAGAGAGAGAGAGAGAGAGAGAGAGAGAGAGAGAGAGAGAGAGAGAGAGAGAGAGAGGTATGGAAAGCGAGGAGATATAGATTATTATTTTTTTTTTTTGTTACGGGAATTAGCCCTCCCGGGCACAGGTCAAACGACCCACAACGGAGCCTGGGGGGCGAAAAAAAAAAGAACGGATAGAAATTGAAAATATAGAAAAGAGGTTATATTGTGTTACTCTACACCACGAAGATGCCGAAAAACCAGCTTTTTAAAGTGAGACGGATTGTAAGAGCATGGAAACACAGAAAAAGGCAGAGCATTCCACAGTTTGGCTGTGTGAGGTAAGAAGGAGGTACTATAACGGGTTATTCTCGTGTGACCGACATCCACAGAGAAATGGTGGGCACCGAGGGCAAGACGTGTTTTATGAACCCACGGCCTTGCCGGCGGTACACAGGATGCCAAATCCACTGAACATTGCCCGTTAAAGTACCTGTAAAAGAGAGAGAGAGTGAAGCAACATTGCGGCGAAGAGAAAGGGGAGAGAGATTGTCGACTAAAGGAGGAGAGTTAATAAGACGAAATGTCTTTGATTCCACCCTATCTAATAGTTGGACAGAAGAAGAGCCACCCTAGATATGAGAGCAGTACTCCAAGTTAGGACGAATGAATCCCTTATATACTTGGAGCAACTGCTCAGGAGTTAAGTAGCTGCGGCATCTGTACAGCATTCCCAACTTTCGGGAGGCAGCTTTAGTTATACTAAGGATGTGTGATTTCCAGGACATATTTCAGAATTTGGGAGGATGATAGCGTCCTGAAATGTAATTGGTGGGAGATCGTCAAATTTACAAAGTGTAATTGGTAAATATTGAGTTTTGTTACTAATGAACTTTACCAAGTTTGTATCTCCCCATTCAGAGATGCTGCACAGATCCGCGTTGATAGAAGTAATGATATCAGTTCTAGAAACAGATTTAGTTTGAGAGTTAGGAGGAAGTGGAAAATGTGAGTAAGAGTGAAAAGTAGAATCATCGGCGTAAGAATGGATAGAATTAGTTGTAGTGTGAAGTAAAACATTGATAAAAAGAAGGAAGAGAGTTGGTGAAAGAACAGAACCCTGTGGGACGCCACTGTTGGTAGAGAAAGAGCGAGAAATCGATCCCTCGACAACAACTGCCATGGATCGATTCTCAAGGAAGCTACAGGTGAGAGAACACAGTGGGGGAGAGAAACCAAAAGAGAGAAGTTTAGATAACAAAGACTTGTGCCATACCCTGTCAAATGCTTTGGAGATGTCGAGGGCAACGACAAAAGTTTCCCCATAATCCCTAAGAGAGGATGACCAAAGAAGGGTGCAATAGGAGAGTAGATCACCAGTAGATCTTGCCTGGCGAAAGCCATACTGGAGATCCGACAAATGAGTAAGGCGTTCAAGGTGACGGAGAAAATGGGCGTTCAAGATAGTTTCGAAAATCTTAGAGACGGATGAAGTTAGGGCATTGGGGCGATAGTTAGAGGGATTAGAATGGTCACCCTTCTTCGGGATGGGCTGAACCAAGGCATGCTTCCAAGAAGAAGGAAAAGTTTTGGTTTTGAGGCAAAGGCGAAAGAGGCGAGCAAGCACAGGGGCCAGGGCTTCAGCACACTCCCTCAGAACACGAGGGGGTATTCCGTCTGGTCCATCCGCCTTACTCACATCCAACCTGGATAACACACTGGCAACCCTGCGTGTGGACATTATAGAAAAGTGCATAGGTTCAGTAGGAGGTGCAGTGGTAGGAGGGATAGAGTGGGAATCGTCTAAGGCGGAATTAGAGGAGAATAAGGTGCCAAAGAGGTTGGCTTTGTCAGGGGGAGAGTTGGCTATAGAGTTATTGGGACGGAAGAGGGGAGGAAAAGAAGGCGTGCAGAAGTTGTTACAGATGCTTTTAGTTAAGGACCAGAAGGATTTACTAGAGGAAGAATTAGTCAGAACAGCGGTGTTTCTTTTAATAAAATTCCGCTTGGCCCTACAACGACGATTCCTAGAAGTAATGAAAGAGGTGTGGGTAATAGGAGAAGGAGATAGTTTCATAGCTCGATATGCCCTATCTCTCACCCTGCAAGCAAGAGAGCAGGAGCGATCAAACCACGATTGTAATGTGAAAGTTTTGGTAGAAGATGGGATAAATACACTCATACCGCCCTGTATAACCCCAGCAATGCTGTCAGCACATACTGAGGCATCCCGAGTGGATAATGCCATAGTTGACGTTTAGAGGGGGGTGGGGGAGGTGGTTGTGCCCAGTTTGATTTAATAGGAATAAGGTTGTGATCAGAAGACCCTAAGGGGGCAAAAATTGAGTATGAATAGTGTGAGGGGTTAGAGGTAAAACAAATATCAAGAATGTTAGCAAGTTGATCGTGTCGATCAGGAACGCGTGTAGGGTGTTTGATTATTTGTTCCAAATCATTAAGTAAGGAAAAAGAGAGTGCCTCAGCTCCACCTGGGTCATCCCTTGCAGAGCCAAGCCACTCTCTGTGATGTACATTGAAATCCCCTAAGTAGAGGATCTCGGTGTTGGGGAGTGTGGATAGCAACGACTCATGGCAATAAGTGAGATAGTCAAAGAGTTCGAAATAGTTGGTAGAGTTGGGAGAACAGTATAGGAAACAAAGAAAAATAGTCACAGTAGGTAGAGATATTTTGAACCAGATGACATCATAAAGGGGAGATTCAAGATCCGTGAGTCGGGCTATAGGTGTACGTGTATTGCAGTAGGCGCATACACCTCCCTTAGAACGGAAGTAGGTAAAGTAGGTATAAAGGTTGTAGTTAGAGACTTGAAAAGGTTTGGGTGAAGCTGCTTTGGTCAGTTGAAGTTCGGAGAGTAGTAAGAGGTCGGGGGAAGAGGTTGATAGATGATGCTCCACAGAAGAAAAATTGGATCTCAGTCCGCGAATGTTGGAAAAATAAAGTGTGAAAAAAGCCGATCCTCCAGCAACCGTGGTGGCGTCAGTTGAGGCCCCAGTAGCTTGATGATGATCAGGTCGGCCCCGGGGTCCACAATCTTCCCGACCAGTGGGACCCATCCGAGTAGGCCCCGCTTCAGTATTAATATCAACTGACATAGGAGAATAAAATAGAATGAATAAAACCGATGAAAAATGAGTACGGTTTTATTTGTGGTGTTGTCAATAGTAAGAGAGACAGTTGAGACCCTGCAATTGTGTGAAAATGAGGCAGAAAGATAGATCAGCAGCCTGGGACTTGGTCACAATTTTCGTGATGCCATATAGCAGCAGGGTCTACCATTAGACAACACATTATGCTTCCCATATCTTCCCAGGCAGTAGTACCTCCCTGTTTGGTCGCTGCCTACTACCTACTACCTACTAACTGTATATAGAGATGGGCTAAGAGATAAGAGACAAACCAGCAACAGTGACAGACAGACAGAGAAGAGAGAGTAAAACAGATGATAATGAAAAAAAGACAAACACAAAGATAACTAAACTAACATTAAAATTATTCCTGTATTTGGCGATTGTTCTTTTGTGTATAGCAATTGTTTTATTTTGTCGATTTTCTTTTCTGGATGACACTGGATCTTAGGAATTGTCTTCGGCAAGGAAAAGAGTATTGGCGGTTTTGTATGAAATACTAAAAAAAGAAGACATCCTCCATCCATGTTTAGCGAGTTTTTAAAGGGTGTTTCTGTGTTTAGCGAGTTTTTCATGTGTTAAAGAGCATTTTTTGGGTCTGTAGAGTTTTACTTAGGTATTTAGAGGAGATTGCTACGTCTTTTAGCTATTTTTTTGTGTTCTCGAACTTATTTGTGTTTGTCGAGTTTTTCTTTGTTTAGAGAATTTTGTGTGTTTAGCAAATTTTATTTACATTAGCGAAATTTTGGAGAGTTGGCGAATTTTTTTTGTTTTTGTAAAGTTGTTTGTGATTTGCGAGTTTTATTTCTGTGTTTAGTGAGCTTTTTTTTGTATATTATTTAATTTCCTTTACGTCTTAGCGACCTTTGTGATACAACTAATTACAGAACCTACTAGAGGTGACAATATATTAGACCTAGTATTAACAAATAAAGAAAATATTATCAGAGATATCACAGTAGGGGAAGAACTAGGTAACAGTGATCACAGATAAATCAGGTTCACCCTAAATTGGGAAACGAAAAACAATGACAATATGGTCAGAGTCCCAAACTTTCGGTTGGCGGATTATAAGGGGTTAAGAAGGTACCTAGGTGAGGTCACCTGGGAACAGTCACGTCAGTTCCCAGTAGGAAGGGGTGAGGTCATAGATGACACAACAATTGATCATGACTATAATATATTCACTAGTATACTACATAAAGCACAAGAACAAAATATACCACACAGAAAAATTAGGTCAAATAAGAATGAGCCAAGATGGATGACCAGAAAACTTAAACATGACATAGGAATAAAGAAAGGAATATATAAGAAATTAAAGGGGGGGGAGGAGCAGCTCAGAAACAGGTATAATGAACTATCTAGGAATGTTAAGAAAAATGTAAGGAAAGCAAAGAGAGACTATGAAATCAAAATAGCAAGAGAATCCAAGGCGAATCCCAAGGGATTTTTCCAGGTATATAGGACAAAGGTCAAGGACAAAGTTGGGCCTTTAAAGTCAGGGAGGGGAGAATTGACAAATGGCAGTGAAGACATGAGCAAAGCACTGAACAGCTACTTCTTATCAGTTTTCACAGAAGAAATTTGCGATGAAATTCCAGAGGTGGAACTAATATTAAAGGGAAAGGAAGAAGAGAAATTAAAGAATATCACTATCAGAAAAGAGGATGTTCTTAAGAAGATAAATAAACTAAAGAACACAAAATCCCCAGGGCCGGATGAAATTTTTCCTCGAGTCTTAAAAGAGTGTAGGGAACAGATTAGCAGACCCCTCGTAAACTTATTTACAAAATCATTAGACACTGGAGTTGTGGAAACAGGCGAATGTAGTACCCATATTTAAAAAGGGAGACAGAGCATCAGCGTCAAATTACCGGCTGATCAGTTTGACGTCAGTAGTGGGGAAATTTCTTGAATCAATTATAGCAGATAGCATCCGATCGCATCTAGAGAAAGCAAATTAATCTACGACTCTCAATATGGGCTTACAAAGGGAAAATCTTGTCTAACAAATTTGCTAACGTTTTTTAGGAAAGTCTTCGAGGTAGTAGATAATGACGAAAATTACGATTTTATATACTTAGACTTTAGCAAAGCATTTGACAGAGTACCGCATCAGAGGCTTCTGAGAAAAATTAAGGCTCATGGTATCGAGGGGAAAGTTTTAAATTGGATAAAATCATGGCTCACCGATAGAACGCAGAGGGTCAGAGTAGATGGTGTTAAATCTGAGTGGGGCCGTGTAACCAGTGGGGTTCCCCAGGGGTCAGTACTAGGCCCACTCTTGTTCATAATCTACATAAACGATTTAGATACTGGGATCAGCAGTGACATAAGCAAGTTTGCGGATGACACCAAAATAGGGCGGCAAATTAATTCAGGGCAGGATGCAAATGCATTACAGGAGGATCTAAATACACTGCAGGGGTGGTCTGAAAAATGGAAAATGAAATTCAACACCAGCAAGTGCAGCGTACTTAATATTGGAAGAACAAATACTTATAATGTATACAGCCTGAACAACATCAACCTAGAGAAGTCGACTTGTGAAAGAGACCTAGGGGTACTTGTAAGCCCGAACCTATGGCCTAGAAAACAGTGCATTAACGTTCGAAATAAGGCAAACAGAGTATTGGGTTTTATATCTAGAAGTGTAAGTAACAAGAGTGCAGAGGTCTTATTGCAACTATATCTTGCGCTAGTTAGGCCGCACCTCGATTATGCGGTTCAGTTCTGGTGCCCCTATTATAGAATGGATATAAATTCACTAGAGTCGGTGCAGCGAAGAATGACAAAAATGATTCCGGGACTTAGAAACCTTCCATATCAGGATAGGTTAAAGAAATTTAACTTGCATTCCCTAGAAAGACGAAGAGTGCGGGGAGATATGATAGAAGTATTTAAGTGGGTGAAAGGAATCAATATAGGGGATATAGATAAAGTTCTTATAATATCCGAGCAGGATAGGACTCGGAGCATCGGATTCAAGTTGGATAAGTTTAGGTTTAGGAGGGAGATAGGAAGAAACTGGTTCACAAATAGGGTGGTGGACGAGTGGAACAAGCTTAGCAACTTTGTAGTAAGTGCGGGAACTCTGGAAAGTTTCAAAAGGAGGCTAGATAGATTCATGGATGATAGAGAGTGGTAGTAACTCTCGACAGGAGCTGCCATGCACAGGCCAACCGGCCTATTGCAGACTCCTTATTTTCTTATGTTCTTATGTTATATGCTGATAACCACAAGGAAACAAGAAAACACTGTATACAATTCTACAGTTGATAGCTAAACATTTATAGCATTCTATATTTAAGGGATTAAAATTATTTATTCTTTGCATAATAGTATATAGTCTTGTATATTTATAAAGCTAAAATAACATATACTTTGGCACTATTAGGAGTGCATCTCTTGATACCCACAACATAAACACTCATCAACTCCCAACACCCCCAACAACTCCCAACACCACCCAACACCCAACAACTCCTAACACCCCCAACACCCAACAACTCCCAACACCCCCAATAACTCCCAACACTCCTAACACCCAACAACTCCCAACACCCCCAACAACTCCCAACACCACCCAACACCCAACAACTCCCAACACCCCCAACACATCCAACAACTCCCAACACCCCCAACGACTCCCAACACCCCCAACGACTCCCAACTCTCCTAACACCCTAACACCCCCAACAACTCCCAACACCCCCAACGACTCCCAACACCCCCAACGACTCCCAACACCCCCAACACCCCCAACAACTCCCAACACCCCCAACAACTCCTTACACCCCAACAACTCCCAACACACCCAATGACTCCCAAGACTCCCAACACCCCTAACAACTCCCAACACCCCCAACACCCCAACAACTCCCAACACCCCCAGCAACTCCCAACACCCCCAACACACCCAACGACTCCCAACACCCCCAACAACTCTCAACACCCTCAACAACTCCCAACACCACCCAACACCCAACACTCCCAACACCCCAACAACTCATCCCAACAACTCCCAACACCCCCAAAAACTCCTAACACCCCCAACAACTCCTAACACCCCAAACGACTCCCAACACCCCCAACAACTCCCAACACCCCCAACAACTCCCAACACTCCCATCACCCTCAACAACTCACAACACCCCCAATACCCCAACAACTCATCAGAACATTCCCAAAAACACCCAACACCCCCAACAACTCCCAAAACCCCCAACAACTTCCAAGATCCCCAACATAAACACGTTGCAACTATCTACGTACACAAGGCCTGTCTCCCGCCTGCTAATTTACACAATGAAACTGGATGAATAAGAAGCGGACAGCCGTATTTTGGCATAAAATCAGGCGAACGGGGGATCGGAGAATGGAGCATAAAAGCGTGTATCCAAACGTTCCTATGATGCCATTAAATCATATATCCACACGTTCTTTTCAATTATTTACCCGTCAGACGTGATTAGCGAGGATGGGAAAGGAGGGGAAAGAAGGGAAGAGGATTGCTGAAACCCGAAGAGGTCAATTAGAGAGCACGACCCCCGACAGACCTTGGGCAAAAATAGTGCAGTTCCTCCCTCCCCCCCCCCCCCATCAACTCTTCTCCTCTCTCGTTTTTAGGGGTAAACACACACTAGTGACCGAGACCCTCTTCCCTTACTGTATTGTAGGGAGAGAGGGGTGTGTGTTTATATCCTCGTCTGTGTGTTAAGCTCTCTTGTTTCCTACCTTATTCCCTCTCTTTTTTTCTCCGTCTCTCTTTCCCTCTTTTCGCGATTCTTTCTCTCTCTCTCTCTCTCTCTGATTATGTTTTCTTTCTTTCTGCCCCCCTTCTCTCTCTGTCCTCCATACTCCTTCCCTCCAAATCGATTTATTTTTTTCCTTTCTTCATTCCTTATTACTTCTCCTCTCCCATCCTCCTTACGTTACTTTTCCAATGTAAATATAATTGCTCAAAGTCGTAAAGTCATTCTGGTGTATAAACAATATGCATTAACCTAACTCTCCTCCAACTTTATCTCACTTTCCTCCCCCTCCACCATAGTCTAATCCCCCCACCTTAATCATCCTTATATCTTACCATCAATCACCATTACGTCATCTTCAAAATCCTCCAATCACCCTCACAATAATTCACCATCACAAACATCACCATCTTTCACCATCATATCCTCTTCTAATCTTTCAGTCTTTTTTACCATTAGTTACCATCACAATCTCTCACCATCAAGCACACTCAAATAATCTGTTAATTTTCCAATCATCTTCATCATTATTCCTCAACACAATCACCACCATCTCTCATCATGCGACACCATCACCAAAAAATACCTGGTGCCAGATTATCGTAGATACTCTGGTAATATCCCTCTGTCAATATAACACAGAGGTCCTTGATCCCTGTAAAAATATTACATAAGTCTCATCATAATATCAACAATGGAGGGATCGTTAGGGTTAATGAGTGTAGTTTATAATACACGTTCTTGTAGTTCCTAAATTGGAGAAACGTTCATGTTAATGGTCGTTTGCTGTGACATTATGATAATTTATTTTTTGTTATGTACATTTGTAATTCTGTAAATGGGCTTTTGTTATGAATTATTACGGGAGACACTATAATTAATATAATGTTTGGAGAGGGGTGTTCCATGTGTAAGTAAGAGTGTACGTGTGTGTGTGTGTGTGTTTATCTGTGCGTGTGTGTGTGTGTGTGTGTGTACCTATCAATCCGGCAAACAGGGTGTTGATCATCCTTTGAAAAGTCAGTGGGGCATTTTCGAGACCAAAAGGCATTCGCAGAAATTCAAAATGGCCCAAAGGAGTACTAAAAGCAAAAACCTCTCGGGATATTTCATCGAGCGGTATTTGCTAACACCCGCTAGGCAAACCTAAATTGTTAAACACAGCGTTATCCTTGCCTAAGGACTGTAAAATATCACTCAAGACAGGCATAGGGTACCTATCTTGGATCGTACTTTCATTAACGCGCCTAAAATCAATAACTAGGCGCCAACTGCCATCCTTCTTTGGGTATAAAAACAAAGAGCTATTGAAAGGAGATTTAGAATATGTGATAACCTTCTCATTCAACATATCCTGAACCATCCTGAACTACAGCTTGCTGGCTATGTGGTAGTAGGTAAGCTGGTGCCCTCCTTTAAGGATATGTGATGTGAGGTTAAATCCTTGTGCCCCAACTGTTCCCCTGGTAAAGCTACAATGTTTCTGTAGTCGGCAAGCAGCTCTAAGAGTCCTGTCTTGCCTTGAGGATGATCAATCACCTTAACACATGGTGATATTTGATCTATCCTCTCTTGCCTAGTTTGTTGAGGTTGAGAAAAAATTCTACCAATTGAGAAATGCGTAGGCTGTGATACAACATTGTTATGATAAACTAAAAAAATCACACAAATAACACCCTTCTTTCATTATTCTAAGAGCGCCTGTACTGTTAAGAACTAGAACATCTGTTAAAACCACCAGGTCTAATCGTGCTCAATGTCGATTTGCACGATAAACCCCTAACCATACAAGTTTCCGGTAGACATTCTGCATCAGTCCCCGTGTAAGCGTCAGGTAAAACTACAGTGGCTATGGTGATTTCCTCATTCTACGGTTCTTACCTTTTCGGAATTGAATGGTGAGACCGTGTTATTTCCAATGCTTTGTTGTCCAATTAAACCGGTCCTCATCAGTTTTCAATGAGTCCTTGGGAAAGTGCAGATTAAATTTACTTGGTTGGTTGGGAGACGGGAGGGAGGGAGGCGTGGAGAGGGGAGGCGACTCTCTGCCTTTGACAGTGGTGTTGCCACTCAGGCAAGTGTTTCCTATAGAAACATTACTGTTACCGTCACTATCACTGAGGTCTGACTCTTGCGAGATTTGGGTTGCACTGTGACTAACTGTCTTAGAAATGTCTGTATCCACGAGAGAGGAGGGGACACCTCTCCTGGGGCGTTTACGTCGCCGCCCCCCCTCCCCCCTCCCCCATCGCCTGGCAGAGAGCCGACGTAGGGTGTAGGAGACAAAGATGGCCTTGTAAGGACAGCAGGAGCACTGGGCACACACGTCTACCCACCTACGTGGTCCGCGTGTGACTGGAAATCCCGAGGCAACGGCTTTTATATGCTGACCTTAACAGTCTTATGGCTGCGCCTCAAGGAACTTACCCATCACGTGATGTGACCATGTCACCTCATAGCCAGTGGAAAGTTTCATGGGGTGATATGATTATATAAACCCAATTTACTGCCCTGGCATTTATATAAGAACTAAGGGGCTAATACATGTGTGTGGACAGGCTACTAAGGCGAAACCCAAGAAACTGGACTATCGGCAGTCCATTGCAACTCTCCCTCTACCCCAGTGGTTGCAACACTTGCAACACTGGATCAGTAAAAGGGAGAGACAAAATGTGTGGTTGCAGCCTGCACTCTTGCCTCACTGCATAAATCAAATCGTGCACAACCATCATCCAGATCATTATGCTTCTCATCATCATCAAAACCCCTACATCCCCAAAAGTCCTATGGCGACGGAAAAGAGGCGACGGGGCCAGGCAGAGATGACTGCCGGGAGTCTCAAGTCACAACTCTGCACATGGGCGGCACAGATAAGATGGTCGTTTATGCACTGGGATCTAGGCAGCAGTGCAATCTGCTCCTGTCTATGCAACTGAGTAGCCCTCTCGAAGACCCACTCTGCTCACCCCACGTGGGGAGGGGGCTAGAAGGGGTGCCCTAAACATAGCCTTCCTAAAGAACCAACCTGATAGGGCAACCGCACCCATTAAGGTCATGCTTATACGGTCTAAAACAAAAACAAAATCAAACCTCTTAAGGTCGCTGCATGGAATGTCAGGACTTTTCTGGATACTGACACAAATGAGCTTCCTGAAAAAAGAACTGCCCTTGTGGCAAAAGAGCTGGCTAGGTGTAACATCGACATAATATCCATTAGTGAGACCAGGCTCACACACGAGGGTCGGCTCTCAGAACGGGAGTTTGGTTACACCTTCTTTTAGAAGGGTAAGTCTGCTGCGAAGAGAACCTTATTTATGTGGTTGTCTTTACCATCCGCCAATGCAACCTACATAGACTAACTGAAATGCCTGTTGGGATCTACGAGCGCATCATGACGCTCTGAGTCCCACTGAACCACTCACATCATGCCTTTTTCATCAGTGCATACGACTCAACACTGGATGCAGAGGATGACATCAAGGAGACTTTTTACGCTGACACTTGACAGATTGCTAACCTCTATCAGAGAAGATAAGGTTGTGCTTCTAGGTGACTTCAGTGCCATAATTGGCAGAGATGTGATATTTGGCAGGGAATCATAGGAAGGAATGGACTAGGAAACTGTAACCCCAATGGCCTACTCCTCCTCAGCAGGTGTGCTGCACACAACCTCACTATCACCAATACCTAATTGTTTAGGCAAGTTTACAATTTCAAGAGTTCGTGGCAACACCAAAATCCAAACACTGGCATCTCATTGACTACATTATTGTTAGAGAAGAGATCGCCGAGATGTTCTCATCACCAGAACCTGTATGGCTCAGACCACTATAACACTGATCATCGGCTCGTCAGAGCCTGGCTATCACTTCATGTTGCCCTAAAACAGCGAAGGCAAGAAGCCTCCAGAGGAGACTTTAACACAGGGTGTTTAGAGGATCCAGTGGTAGCACATGCCTTCAGAGAGCAGCTCGAACAGGGGCTGATAAGCAACCCGACAACAAACAACCCAAATCCCAGTGCCGAATGGGGTGTTCTCGATACTGTCATGACAAAAACCTGCAGAGAGACCCTAAGCCAGATCGAAAGAATACACCAGGATTGGTTTGATTAAAATGACCCGGAAATCAATGTACTCGTCAATGATAAAGATGCTGCTTTATTTGACTGGCAGAACAACCCCCAGTCTTGAACAAAAGTTGATACCTTCCTCAAGAAGAAAGCAGCTGCCCAGCGCGAACTTCGCAATCTAGAGAATGACTGGTTTGAGAATAAAGCATGTGAAACACAAAAACTTGCAGATCAACACAAGTTGCGTGAAATTTTCAAATCCACAATAGCATTTTATGGGCAAATCACTCATGACGGTAACTCCCTAATTGAAAACGAAGAAGGCATCCTTCAGCACTGGAAAGAGCACTACCATTCGCTTCTCAATCGAAACACTGATGTGGATATCCTGACTACCCAGCAGGTTCCTCATCATCCAGAGTTGACCCATCCTCAGTTATCTTCCATCCCTGGATGAGGTAGCTACTGCTACGAAACAGATGAAAAATAGCAAATCCTCAGGGACTGGTGGAATCCGGCTAAGGTATATAAAGCAGGAAGATCTCTGCTTACCAGCCGTCTCCATTCTCTCCTGAAGAATATATGGGGAAATGAGGAAATCCCCGATGCTCTTAAAATGCCTCCATCGTCAAAATTTATAAGAACAAGGGAGACCGGTCAGACTATGGCAACTACTGCGGAGTCTCGCTGCTGTCTGTAGCTGGCAAGATTATCGCCCGATACTTCTTAAAAAGACTTCTTCCTGAGGCGGAAAACTTCCTCCCAGAAGCTCAGTGTGGCCTTCGGGCTTAGACCATCAAGTGGCAACACTGATATGATATTT
This sequence comes from Homarus gammarus, assembly GCA_958450375.1. Taxonomy (NCBI): domain Eukaryota; kingdom Metazoa; phylum Arthropoda; class Malacostraca; order Decapoda; family Nephropidae; genus Homarus; species Homarus gammarus. The sequence goes on from CAUDMG010000284.1 coordinate 559,556, forward strand.
GTTGCCCGCCAGATACAGTAAAAGTTCAGAGAACAGTGTCGTGACCTGTACATGGCGTCCATCGACCTAAGCAAGGCCTTCGACTCAGTCAACAAAATTCAAAGCCATTGTGAGGCATCTCCAAGATGGTATGAACGGAAGTGTCCTACACAATGGCACCCAGTCTGAGCTCTTCCTCATTTAAGCAGGGGTAAAAAAAAGGCTGTTCACTGGCACTAACTCTCTTTACCATTTTTTGGCGGCCTTCCTTACTCGTGCCAGTGCCAATATGGCCGGATGAAGATTCTTTTCAATATTAAGACGAGTGCAGACAGGAACAAAGGTATCTGCAGCTTCCATTACTGATCTTCGATACCCAGATGACCTCACCCTTGTCGCTCACACTGAATGTGACCTAGAGGAGATGTTGAACACCTATGTAGATGCTTATATACACTTCGGCCTTGAGGTGAATGTACGTAAGACTCAGATTCTCTTTCAGTCTGGCCCTGCTTCAGCCACTCCTTCGCCATCCATCCAGCTTAACCGTACTCCCAATCTCTAATGTTACCCACTTTCAGTATTTCGGCTCACACCTGTCCACCACTTCGGGTATCGATGAAGAGATTTAATATCGGATCATATGTGCATCTCAAACCTTTCGCAGACTCTGTACCGAGTCTTCAGCTGTAGGGAGCTGAAATTATCTAAAAAGTTGCACGTATATCGCGCAGAGGTCCTCCCTACCCTGCTATATGGCAGTTAGACATGGGTCACATACAGGAGGCACCTCAAGGCACTTGAAAACTTTCACCAATGTAGTCTACGTTCCATCCTCCGTGTTCGCTGGGAAGACAAGAGAACAAATGCCAGTATTCTCACTGACACCAACTGTAGGAGCATCGAGGCTACCATTATCCATGAACAACTATGTTGAACTTTCCATGTTACCCGTATGGACGACATTAGCCTGCCAAAGCGGCTACTTTACAGTCATCTAATGAATAGCAAATATAATGCTGGCGGGCAATTGAAACGGTATAAGGATCGTCATCAGACAAACCAGAAAAATGCCAAATCGACCCCCTCACCTGGGAGACAATTACTTCACATCATAACGTTCGTAGGAGAACCACACTGAACTAGTCATAATGTATATAGGAATAATCATATATATTATATTGGGTTATAGTAGAGAAACCCAATTGTCTGTTTCTTCATTTATTGAGGAACTGCTGTTGATACAATTCCAGAGTGTAAATTAACCGTAACTTAATCACTGTAGCTATGAATGTTAAAAGAAGGACGGGGGCTATGTAAATAGACCATTTAATCACGTCCTTCTTGTGTTCGGGGTTGAGTAGTAATGTCAGCTTTAGGTGGCCAGTTTAGGCCGGCAAGTAATGCCTTAACTCAGCATAATATGACGCGGTTTCCCATGGGCACACCTTTTCGTGTGCTCTGAACATGTCACCTCATAGCCAGTGGAAAATTACAGGGGATGAATCAGTATATAATTCAAATGTAATTAACCCATATATATAATCTTTCTGTTGCTAAGACAGAGGTTATTACATCGCTCAGTCACCTACCTTCCAAGCTCTTCGAGGACTAAATATACTCGCAGAATGCATCCTATACATAAACCTAACCATGTTACAAACATATATGTAAACACTAAGCTGGGGACTCTGAAACCGTAGGGTTTTCATCAACTACAGGGGTTCTAGACTCAAATGTCTTACGGGTTAGAATGTTGTGGACAATTGTCAACTTCGATGACACTGACTTATAATTACAAAACAGAAACAAAACTGCCAGAATTAACATAATTGTGGGAATTGTTTAACTTGGTATTGCAAATCCCAGTGAAAAATAAAATGGCAGATTATTAGTCAAATCAGCAAATTGGGTCTCTTTCAAGTAGGAAATAACATTTATTTTCTATGAAACAATCTGTTGGTCACTAACAGTAAACAGGAAACAAGGGAATTAAATCAGAAGTGAGATTTAAATTCAAACCAAAATGCTGATGCGTAGGTAAGGTCCGTAATGAACTACAAGTTACTTCACAGTAATCCGGAGCCTTGTAATGACCTTTCACAACTAACTGCTTACCACCATCGTGGCATTTTAAAATAACAGTAGTGTCATTAGGAAAGAAAAAGTACTGCACATTATGGAGATGAGCGTGAAACACAGTTTTAACACTAACTGGCCTATAGCTGCATTGCGTAAGCGCTGTGCGTACATTAGTTTGAATGACCGCCAATTCACATATCCCTTCTGCAGCAGGAATAAATGCGAAAATATAGGTTGGACATACGTGTAATTGTAGATATGACGACTTACACCGCGATAGTACCCTAGGATCATCTAACGCCAATAAAGAATAGTCTTCATCTACAAGTAAAAGTTCTTTCGGCCTATCCAGAGCATACAGTGTGTCGTTAACAAACCAAGGGAAGGGTTCTAAATGCCATGTATTAAACTTATGTTGCCCTAGCATAGGTATATGGATAAGGATAGCATTGTGCGTGAGAGTCGACTCAAATAGAGGGTAATAGTATTCCACCTCATAATCATTAAAAATAGGAGTTAAGTGATACGTCAACCTGGCAATCTATAATGCATCAAGAAGAGTCTTCAGAGGCACAAGCTTTGTGTCCACACGCCCTATCCCTGCATCTACTATGCTGTCGATAAGTTCATTTTTATTAGTAATGATATCCTGAACTGAATCTTCCTCAGCATGCAAATATTCAGAAAAATAAAGGAGCCATTCTAACTTAGGGACTGAATTCTGTAACTTATAAACAACCCTCGAAATATGGTTAGACTCTGATATTATCGCATTATCCTTTGATTCTAAAGCAGTAATCACAATGAAAGTCTGAGATATAACACGATTCTGCTTAGACACAGCTTGATCGAGAATGTTCATGCGGTCCCCTAACTTAGCTACATCGTCGGCAGTCGCTGTTCCAAACAGAGTGCTTTGGATAAGACCCAAAAAATTAAACAAACCCCCTCTTTCGTCGTGCTTGAGAACGCACTTCCTTTGCAAGATCAGCCTCAGACGCTGGTATCCTTCTTCCGGCAGCGGCGAGAAGCTTGTGATGGGACCTGAGACAAAGTTGTTGAAGCTCAACAGTTTGTTCAACCATTGTCGATACATTAAGAGCTGAACGGAGATCATCTAGGACTGCCAATGCTGACTGTACTAGTTGCGCGTCGACGGTTTCCATCTGACGGGGAAGCTTGAGCAGTCCATGCAACTCATACTTGATGTTCACCACGTCCTCTACTATGAGAACGCGTCCAAGGGGTACAACTAGCGCACCAGGCTTGAGGACTGATGTGTGGACATGTCTGTCAACACAACGGTGCCACAACACATTAGGAGCAACACATTGATGATCCAAACCATTCTGTAAGAAATTTCATTTGTCAACACATTGATGAATCAAGCGATTCTGTAAGAAATTTCATTTGTCAACACATTGATGAATTAAGCGATTCTGTAAGAAATTTCATTTGTTTTAAAATCTGCTTGCAGAACGAAGCTTCATACAATTATCATTAGGTACACTCTGCTCTTTTACAGTCTGCAAAGAGGTGTCTATAACATAATTACCATCTGTGGGAAATAAATGTTCATGGGTCTTCTTAAGACGATCCGCATGCATGACATCTGTGATAAGTGCATTAGGCTTCCAAATTTTAAATTTGTTGCCCCGCTTCCTTGGCGATAATGCGGAATGGACCCGAAAACTTTGCCGAAAGCTTGGAGTTCCTTTCAGGTTCTCTCACCATAACAGCATCACCTATCTCTAACACGACAGGTTTAGCTTGTTTATGTTGCTTGACTATCATTTCAGCGCGTGACGCTGCTAAATGTGTTCGTACTTGGCTATGAATATCCGTAAACACACGGAGTTGTTTTGCCGCGAAATCATCCATATTATAAACAGGACTTGGCATGTCTGTAAGTACATCATAAGGCAGGTGTTTATCTGTACCATAGACAATGTAGTAGGGTGATTTGCCCGTAGAGCTATTAATCGACCCATTAACAGACGCTGCAACCTGCGGTAACCAGTCTTCCCATGTGTGTTGCAAATCACACACTATCGGGCGCAGTATCTCCAGGATCTTGCGGTTCGTCCTCTCAATAAGGCCATTAGCCTGTGGATGATAGGCTGTCACAATACTTTGTTGTATTCCATAGTGGGGACATATTTGCGCCACTAGCTGATTCTTGAACTCTGTCCCATTATCTGAGAGAAGAGCCTTAGGCGTAGTGGGACTTCAGTGGGACTAGAACCACAAATCTAGAAAAATGATCCACACACACTAGGACGCACGAGGATCCCTGATGACTCCTCGGAAGTTGCAACAAGTCTATAGCGACTGTGTAGGATATTGTCCGGTGTAGGATATTGTAGAATCGGTACCGGAGACCTTTTAGTATCCTTATGTTGAGCACATGACAGACACTTAGCGATTTGTAATTCTATATCTTTCTTCATTTTGTTCCAGAAAAACATCTTTTTTATTTTCGCCAAGTACTTGTCACGTCCGTGGTGACCTGCCTGAGGAACATCGTGGAACAACTTTATAATCGTTTCACACAACGTGTCTGGTACGACTATTTGAGAAACAATACCCTCGGGCGTTTTTTTCGATCGATGGAGTATGTTATGTCGTAATTCAAACCGACTTAAGGGAGGAATTAATTTGGGGAGTTTAATATCCTCTCCCGATTCTAACACAAAAATGACTGCTGACCATAACGGGTCGCGTCGTTGCTCATCCTCCAGTTGTGAAAGAGTGAACGTTGACACAGGCATCACTGGTGCTATATTTCTAGACAAAGCGTCGGCGACAACATTCGCCCTTCCCGGTAAATACCTAAACTCGGGGTCAAATTCATGAATTGTCAGCTACCAGCGTGCCAATCTGCCTGATAAGTTTCTGCCATGGACCAGTTCAGTCACTGCCGCATGATCCGTAAACACAGTTATCTTATAACCAAAGATAATGTCTTTAAACTTCTTCAGTGCCCACACAACAGCAAACGTCTCCAAATGCGTTACTGAATAACTTGTTTCAGCATCATTAAGTTTACGGCTTGCAAAAGCTATCACTCTAAACTTTCCTCTTGAATCCACTTGCACGAGTACAGCTCCAATTCCTTTTCCAGAAGCGTCAGTACACAGAGTGAAAGCCTGAGTGTAGTCAGGGAATGCCAGAACAGGGGGCATTGGTAGGCGCTATCTTCAATGCCGCAAAGCTATTTTCGTGTTCAGTATCCCACACAATCATTGCATCTTTTTTGAGCAACCTTGTTAGGGGTGATGCCAATGTTGCATTGTTCTTAATAAAAGAAAGATACTATCCAGATAAACCAAGAAAACTACGCACTTGATCAACCGATGTAGGACGTGGGAACTGAGATACAGCTTTAACTTCATCATCAACTGTATGAATGCCGTCACCATCAACTACATGACCAAGGAAATGGATTCTGGAATTTAAAAGCTCACATTTCGAAAGTTTAATCTTAAGACCTGCTGTGGAAAGTTTTTCTAACACTTCACATAGTTTAATCAGATGGGTATCGACATCCTTACTGACTACTATTAGATCATCCAAATAAGCACAGACTGTGATACCTATCAATCCAGCAAACAGGGTGTTGATCATTCTAGGGAAACGTCAGCGGGGCATTCATGAGACCAAAAGGCATACACAGGAACTCAAAGTGGCCCAGGGGAGTACTAAATGCTATGACCTCACTTGATTTCTCATCGAGGGGTATTTGCCAATACACACTAAGCAAATCTAAGTTGCTAAATACAGCATTATCCTTGCCTAAGGACTGCAATATATCACTCAAGACAGGCATAGGGTACCTATCCGGGATCGTACATTCATTAACGCGCCTAAAATCAATAACTGGGCGCGAACCACCATCCTTCTTAGGGACTAGGAATAAAGGGTTGTTGAAAGGGGACTTAGAAAGCGTAATAACATTCTCATTCAACATATCTTGGACCATATCCTGAACTACAGCGCGCTGGCTATGTGGTAGTCGGTAGGCTGGTACATAGATAGGATTTGTGCCCTCCTTTAATGATATGTGATGGGATGTTAAATATGCCTGTCCTAGCTGTTTCCCTGGCAAGGCTACAATGTTTCTGTAGTCAGCAAGCAGTTCTAAGAGGCGTGTCTTGCCTTGAGGATGATCCATCATGAAGGTTACTAGTGTGCCCTGAAGAATGCAGTGATGGCTAGGGAAACACTGAGTAACACTGAGTCCGTTTATTGTGGATGAGAGAAATACAAGTGGTGACTCGCGTGTGCCATGCGCGGCTCACACAGTCAGACTGAGGCTGCCTTGCCATATGGCAGCCTCGGGGCAATGTTGCCACATAACACGTGCAGTGTTGCCACGTGATAATATATATAAATGCTACTCGGCACAGTAGCTTATGTACAGGGTTGCTACTTGGCACAGTAGCTTATATACATAACCTACACATCACCTTAACATGTGGCGCTATTTGATCTATCCTCTCCTGCCTAGTCCGTTGGGATTGAGAAACAATACTACCAATTGGGAATTGCGTAGGCTGTAATTCAACATTGTTGTGATATACCAGAAAATCACACAAATAACCTCCTTTCTTCAATATCCTCTGAACGCCTGTTCTATTCAGAACTAGAACGTCTGTCAAACCACCAGGTCTAATCGTGCCCAACATCGATTCGCACGACAAACCATTTACCTTGCACGTTTCCGGGAGACATACTACATCAGTCCCCGTATACACGTCAGGTAATTCCACAGTGGCCTTGGTGAATTCCTCATTCTGATAGTGGAGAGTACTCTTCAAATTTGCAGGCACAATCTTCCAACTCTTGCTGCTATAATCACGCTGGGAAAGTGAGGGTGTGAGGTCTGGGGCTCGCTTTGACACATTATCCACCTTCCTCCGTGTGGGAAAGGTGGACAACTCTTTCGACCTTGCTGAGAGCATTGGTGCAGAATGACGCATAGCGTTGTATGAAACACCTTTAAACCTAATTGCATTATTACGTAGACGAACATCTATACTATTCGTTCTGAATGTTGGGAGACCAATTAATCCGTCAGCTGGCAAATTAAATTGCTGGACAACATAAAAGTCTGCATAGAAGGGAGTACCATGTCTTGAAAATCTAAGTGGTAACGTCACCATTCATTCAATACTCAGCTGCGTGCCGGATACTCCTTCGAGATCGGCATCAGTAGGTTCTCCATAAAAAATCTCGGTGAGGGAATCTACGTTGTAACTCTAGATAGGATGTCAAGGCTAAAACATCCGTGCATGTCCAGTGCCAATCTGATTTCTCCCACTCTCACCGGTACTGACAACAGTTCCACTTTACTTAGCGCCGCTACTAATGAGGCTGCCACAGAAGTGTTGTGGGAAGGAGACACCAATGTACCTATCCTTACTAATTTTTTGACAGGTGCTGGCCTTCCCCCGACTTCTTATCCTGGTAACAATGCGCTTTATACTGCTGTGTTACCAGGGGTACTCCAGAGTCCACGCTCCTGTCTTTTACCATAATGTCACACTCATCTGTGCTGTGAGATGCTGACCGGTGGAATGCACATCACGATCCTGATCTTTGGCCAGGTGGAGACGTAGACATGACCGCCTCCGTGTACGTTCTTGGCGCTCCCTGCTTCTGCCTGTGGGGGGATGGGTTCTCTCCGGTACTCTAGCACCAGCACCCTGGAGCTGGTAACAATCATCGATCGTATGGCTCCTCTTATTACAATGGGTACATCTCAAAGATCGTCGATGCGTGTAACCCTGGTGTTGAAGTGCGATCGGAGCCAAAGGCTGCATTTGCGCTACAGGGGGAGGCGCCGTAGCCTGGGAAGTACGTACCGTTAGAGGTCCTGTCATCTTCGGAGACAGCTTGTTAGCGTAGTCCACCAAAACAGTAGGCGGGACATAGATGGGACGACGAGCCGCCAACAAGAAACTAACCAACTCTGTCAATGTTTCCACGTTTTCTGCTGACATCTTGCCATCATCGCCGTACCACAGCGAACCCCGGAAGGTCGCTTCCATGTCTTGTCTGACTTCTCCGGCAATTGAAACAGCCCTCATCGGTGATTCCACGTGAACCACCGGAGCCAAACGATCCAGCCAGCGAAATATCCACTGCAGGTGGCCCAAGTGGGATCCGCACTCGAAAATACCAATGAGAGTCCACTTGAACTTTTCGTAATCGAGGTCCGTCAAACCATACGCACTCAGGTGCGTACTAGCAAATGAACCCTGCGGGATATGGGAACGTGCAAACGCTTTCTTATCGTAATCATTCATAATTTTCACGTTGGGCATTGTGTCCTCGCAAGCACGGATGAATTGTGTTATTCTATAATCATCTTGACCAGTGAAATCACGGACCTGGTCACCACGTGGTATCACGTGAAACACATTCTCGGGGTTAGTGGACATATTCGCGTTAGAAGCAGCCAAATGAGCGCTAGAAGGGGCTGTATTGGCGTTAGAAGTAGTCAGTCAACCAAGCTAACTCCAAACTGAAGGCTCAGTTAAAGGGGCAAGTAACGCCAAGTTAGTTGACGCACTGTAACTCGGAAGAGGAGGAAAACAGCCTGTGATTTATCAGGCGAGGTACTATACTGATTACCAGATCGTAGGGTTCTGCGGTTGAAATCATCAAATGACTTCTCTATAAGATCCACACTACTCTTGACAGAATCGTCTAAGTGCGACTGCACTTGTGTTCCTGGCTCTCCCCAAATACAATCCTTTTAGTAGAAACTTGAAGTTTATCATCTACACATGGATCGTCAAGAAAACGCTCCGCCAATTCAGTAATGTCCCAAGACGATGATTTTGAAAGTTTATCCATGAAGTGGCTACTTATCAGTGACACAAATAACAATACACTTGCCTCTCATTTACAGTAAACTGATATCAATTATATTTAAAACAATTAAAGTATCATTAGCAGGACTGATGAGAACTAAATACTGGAAATTATAATATGTCAGTATAAAGAAAATAAGCAAGACTCTTTGTCAGCACATATGAAAATAAGTAAGTCACTTATAACAACTATATAGCCTACTCGATGTCCTAAAAGTGTGAAGATATGTCGTCGAGTTTGTAAATGTGTGTATAAAGTATGTGAACCTTTAAATACCTAACGCAGGAGTTAGACGTCTGCATAGAAAACGCGATCCACAGCTGGTCCCAGGTGAGGGGTAAGTTGGGTGAGTACCTCAATCACTCTTCCCGCTGTGAGTGCTCCGCTGTTCCGCTTCGTATGTCCGGTTGCCTAGCAACCAGAGTTGCGTTGCTAGATGACAAACGATGGGTAAGTCCACTTCACGACAGGGGAGTACCTTCCACAGGTTGTCAAAGTGCTGATGGTGAAGAATCGGGTCTTCTGCTCGCTGATACGATGTCACCGCTTATGCATGCACAAACCTTCTGAAACCCTGCTCATAAAGGACTCACTGGGGGAACCGGAAGAACTGCAATCATCGATCACGGAGCCACAACAATCGTCCAGACACTTGTGAAAGGTCCCGTGTTATTGCACCGTGAAACTTGTGGATTTGGGACAACATTGTAAATGCCGGTAAACAGGATGGCCAATGCTGATTCCGCAAATTCCTCCCCAGCCACACTGTGTTGCCAGAGAGGGGTATTACCAACCTCTCCTAAGATATTAAGACAACATTAACTCAGTATCGGTTTTTGTAAATAATTCTGCACACCACTTTGGGAGACAGAATGAAAACACTCAACTATAATCTTCTCACTACGGGATATATCAATACACTCGGATATTAGATGTAACACGTCACTGTTTATTGTTTTCTTGTTTCGTTAAACACTGACGCCTTGGTATGTAGAATGTTCATTTAGACCGGAATGTTGTATTTGTACCCCACCGCTGCCACCTATGAACTAGTTGTAATGTATATAGGACTGATCATATATATTGTATTGGGTTAGAGTAGCGAAACCCAATTGTCTGTTTCTCCTTTTATTGAGGAACTGCTGTTGATACAATTCCAGAGTGTAAATCAACCTTAACTTAATCACTGTAGCTATGAGTGTTAAGAGAAGGATGGGGGCTAAGTAAATAGATCGTTTAATCACGTCTTTCTTGTGTGAGGGGTTGAGTAGTAATGCCCGCCTTAGGTGGCCAGAAACGCCGGCAAGTAATGCCTTAACTCAGCATAATATGACGTGATTTCCCATGGGCACACCTTATCACGTGCTCTGAACATGTCACCTTATAGCCAGTGGAAAGTTACAGGGGATGAATCAGTATATAAATCAAATGTAATTAACCCATTTATATAATCTTTCTGTTGATGAGACAGGGGCTATTACAACACAAGAAGGAGTCTTGTTTTGTGCAACACCTGTGAATGACTGTGTTGGTCCCATATCGGCCTCTTTAGTCACCTCAAAACTCACCAAAGATGGTGACATCCCTAATAACTCATTTCAATGGAACATAGTTGGTTGATCGTCATACTCGATTCCGAGTGACAGAAAAGTAGTAGTATATGTATGTGTGTGTGCGTAAAATACGTTCAGGTGAATTCACTACAGGAGTGCATGTGTATACATACAGTATACAAACATGTGAACACTTGAAGGGACATCCACACATACATATTAAATATTCCCTCCAGAAATATGATTACAGAGAGGTTTGATGAATTTCAAAATGAACATTGCGACGCCTTTTGTCTCGGTAGGGTTGTCAAAACTCTTTGTCCGTTGTGTAATTTTGTCTAACACAGAATCGTAAAGCTACTTCTTTTGAGTGAGTGTGCTGTAAGGGCGGCGGGATTCTACCACTGAACCACCGAGCCCACCATTAAGGGCGGGGATTTTCTTTCCCCCTTATATTCTTATTTCAACTTTTTTCTATGTCGTATTTCCTTCTTTTGTTCTGTCTAATTATTTCAGTTCATGGTTCCTTCATAACCTCAGTTCTTTTGGTATCATGGCCAGGGCAGGCACATGGGTACTGTAAATCTGGTATCAAGGTCACTTGGATGGAAAATAAAGGTGGATACTGAGGGACAATGAATACCCCTGATATACTCTAAGAAAAGGTTTATTAATATGAAATTAAAGTAGAGAAAAAGATGTCATTAACATACAACTATAAGGTTCATCTCCTGGGCTTTACTCAACTGCACTTCAATTAGATACTGTACTCTTACTTCTCACAACCTTACTGGTGTTACATTACATTACATACAGCTACAAGGATCAACTCCTTGGCTTCTCTTAACTGCCATTCCAAGTGGATACTTTTACTTCTTACAACATTACTGGTGGTACATGACATTACATACAGTTATATGACAAACTTACATATGATACTTCACAGCACTGTTGTTAGTACATATGGAAGATGCACTCACAACACAACACGTTATTACTGATACCAACAAATTACATGGGTTCACTACCCAACATGGGATAATTATATTCCAGATAATTATCCCCAATCATATACAACAAACATTGTGGACCATAACTGTAAGGAGTGTCCCAGGGTAGGACACGGGCGTCTCAACAACTGACGACCGCTGTTATGATTGGTGGTAGTCTAACACGTGGCGAGAGCCTGGGGTCTACATCCCAGAATGCAGACTGGAGCAATTTGAATCCTGCCGAATCGGCGACATTGTTCACTACAGCTAAACGTTAGGTATCCACCGACCCCGGGCAGCCGGTGGGGTGTTCAAATAACCCACACACAGGATCTGAGACAAATTTGGAGGAGCGTCAAGAAAGCAAGGATAATGATGACTTATTCACAACAATCTTTAGTCTAGCAATGACAGACGACATTTACGTTAGTAATTCTTACACTGGGTAAATGACAATTTCACTGTTACAACATGAACACCAATACTCACAAAATTGACTTAGTGAAACTGAATGACTATATCGGCGGGGAACACTCTCTTACATACCTGAAACAAATTTGGAGGAGCGTCAAGGAAGGCTGTTCTCCCTCAAGCTGGGGTTTATATACCCGTAAGTTGGCAGAGGTGGCTACTCACGCAATGACAAAAATTACAATCAAATCAACTGCTACACATTCAAAGGTGATCCTCAGTTGACACGGGTCTGGCAAATTATTTAAGTTGATTTACAAAAACTAATTCAAGATTTAGCTTGCCAGGAAAAAGTGGAATATATACGTTGACAACTGTGTTCAAATGGGCGGGACTTAGGGACAAGGAGCCTTGATGTAAAACGCGTTTCTTCCTAAGGATAACTAACCAGTTATCCACATGTTTTGCAGGCGTGAAGTATAATATGAATCAACAGGTTTTAAAACAGACCAGCCGTCATTGTGACCATGACATTACAAACAGTACATATATGCACAGTCTCGTTCAAGATTCTTCGAACACTGCTGGAGACAGCTGGCAACTCAAGGCCGTTTTGTTTACTGTAGTACGTAATATAATATAAGACGAAACAACAAAGCCCAACCATTAAATTCAGCGACAGGGAACTAAGTAACCAATCACCAATCACTTTTACATTTAATCATAATTTTTACTGGGAACTATAGTAAACAAACGGCCTTCTTCCTAAGGATAACTAACCAGTTATCCACATGTTTTGCAGGAGTGAAGTATAATATGAATCAACAGGTTTTAAAACAGACCAGCCGTCATTGTGACTATGACATTACAAACAGTACATATATGCACAGTCTCGTTCAAGATTCTTCGAACACTGCTGGAGACAGCTGGCAACTCAAGGCCGTTTGTTTACTGTAGTACCTAATATAATATAAGACGAATCAACAAAGCCCAACCATTAAATTAAGCGACAGGGAACTAAGTAACCAATCACCAATCACTTTTACATTTAATCATAATTTTTACTGGGAACTATAGTAAACAAACGGCCTTCTTCCTAAGGATAACTAACCAGTTATCCACATGTTTTGCAGGAGTGAAGCATAATATGAATCAACAGGTTTTAAAACAGACCAGCCGTCATTGTGACCATGACATTACAAACAGTTCATATATGCACAGTCTCGTTCAAGATTCTTCGAACACTGCTGGAGACAGCTGGCAACTCAAGGCCGTTTGTTTACTGTAGTACCTAATATAATATAAGACGAAACAACAAAGCCCAACCATTAAATTAAGCGACAGGGAACTAAGTAACCAATCACCAATCACTTTTACATTTGATCATAATTTTTACTGGGAACTATAGTAAACAAACGGCCTTGAGTTGCCAGCTGTCTCCAGCACTGTTCGAAGAATCTTGAGCAAGACTGTACACTCAGAAACCATAATTTCTGGCCCACCCAGGTCGACTGCTAGGTGAGGTTAGTTTTGTCTTCTGACTGGCAGTTCACAGTTTTGGTGTACAGATAGCAGCACACACATGAACAAACAGGGCATAAAACCCTAAAATACTCTTCGCCAGTCGTTCGGGTCACATCTCCTCTTCGTTTTTCTCACAAAAAACAATTAATATATAGATAAAAACATAGTGGGCATTTACACTATTATATTGGACATTATGCAAATTTTAATGCATACAAGTGTAGTGGACTTGGCCTCCATGAACTTGGAAATTAATGAAAACATCAATTCCTTTTGGACGGATATGAACCATCTTCTTGCTAACCAACGAAACACACATCGATGTTATGTTCGAGAAGTCATCCTCATAGCTGTAGGAGGAAGGACCAAAGCACCACGGATTGATCCCCTGACATGGTGTGTCTGGTACTCGTTCTGTATATCAAACGTAGGCCATTTAGACGAATAAGTAATGGCTAAGTGTTGTGTAAAATATACTGTACAGTATGTAATGATAAATACCAACACGCACATAAATATATTTACCTCTCATTGTCTGAAATAACTGATCTTGCTGATAACATTTTCTGCTTTATTCATCCAGGTCCATCCTGTGTGCTCTGGTGTCTGCCTACCTGACTGACTGGCCTACCTGACTACCTGTCTACTGGCCTGCCTGCCTACCTGGCTATTAGCTTACCTGCTTACCTGAATACTAGCCTGCCTGCCTACCCAGCTATTGGCTTGCCCGCCTACAAGGCTACTGGCCTACCTTTTAGACACCTGCTTATCAGCACATGAATAAATTTTTCGTCATTGTGGTTGCACTGAGAGGTCTAAGCCACGCTGGCTTAGGATGTGTTGGTGAGCTGATACACTTGTTGTCTTTTCCCTGCCTCAGAATATGCCTAGTATGATTGGACTTAGACTACTATGGCTCTCGACTGATCACGGGGATAACATAAGAACATTAGAACATAAGAATGGAGGAAACTCCAGCGGGCCTATTGGCCCATACTTAGCACTTCCATTTACACCCATCTCCTATAACTTATTCAGTATATCCATCCATCCTGTGTTTGCAGCTGTCCAGGGTATACGAGTTAATGGTGATGTTTGGTAACTTGTTCCACTCGTCCACTACTCTAATTCCAAACCAATGTCTACCTATTTTGCGCCTAAATCTAAATTTGTCTAATTTAAAACCATTGTTACGAGTTCGCTCCTGGTTGGATAGTTTCAGTATCTTTGTAATGTCACTTTGTTTAGCCCTGACTTCTAGTTATACACCTCGATCATATCGACCCTCACTCTACGTCTCTCGAGGGAATGCAAATTAAGATGCTTTACCCTGTCTCTGTACACAGGGTTCCTAATGCCTGGGATTAGTTTTGTCATACTCCTCCGAATTCTTTCTCGTGATTCTACCTGCATATCCATTCGATGGTTCGGTGACCAGAATTGAACTGCGTAATCCAAGTGAGGTCTCACAAGCGCAAGATATAGTTTTAGGATGACTTCGCTAGTCTTGTAACTAACACTCCTTTGTATGCACCCAAGTACTTTGTTAGCCTTGTTTCGAGCAAAACACATTGTTTACTTGGTTTAAAATTCTTACTTATCATTACTCCTAAATCTTTCTCGCAGTTGGATTTATCTATAACATCATTGTTCATCTAGTATCTGGTTTCTCTGTTTACATCCCCTAGACTATGTACTTCACATTTGTCCACATTGAATTTCATCTGCCATTTTTCAGACCATTCGAAATTCATTTTAGGTCTTGCAGTAGTATTGCGGACTCCTCCTCGGATTTAATTACTAGCCCTATTTTAGTGTCACAAGCAAATTTACCTATGTTGCTGTCAACGCCGATATCTATGACGTATAAAATTATAATAAATAATAATGGTCCAAGGTTTTGAGCCTCGTGGTACTCCACTAGTGACGTTACTCCAATCGGATTTAGTGCTGTTAAGGCCTACTTGCTGTTTCCTGTCCTGTAACCAAGCCCTAATCCATTTTAGAATATCTCCATCAATACCACGAGCCTCCACTTTCCTTATTAGTCTTTTGTGGGGTTGATTCTGTCCAAGGCTTTGCTAAAGTCTAGATATACCGTCGTCCGCTGATTCGAAATATTTGAAAAGAATGTTAATAGATTAGTTAGACATGAACGCCTGCTTGCGAAGCCATGTTTGAAATTATTAATTCCAATAATTTGCCTACAATTGATGTTAAACTGATTGAACGGTAGTTAGAGGATAGTGATCTATTTCCCTTTTTGATAATCGGTATTACATTCGCTCTCCTTCAGGATTCTGGTACTACACCCGATTTTAAGGCCATGCTAAACAAATTTGCTAAAGGCACATTAAGCTCTTCCTTACATTCCTTTAATACACCTACTAGAGGTGACAATATATTAGACCTAGTATTAACAAATAAAGACAATAATATCAGATATTACAACTGGGGAACAGTGATCACAGAGAAATCAGATTCACCCTAAATTGGGAAACGAAACAAAATGACAAAATGCTCAGAGTCCCAGACGGATTATGAGGGGTTAAGAAGGTACCTAGGTGAGGTTGCCTGGGAACAGTCAGGTCAGTCCCCGGTAGGAACTGGTGAGGTCACCTGCTACACAAAAATTTATCATAACTATAATATATTCACTAGTATACTACTTCATGTAAAGCCACAATGAAAACGTGGATAAGATAAATCTTGATAAAATCACACGGGAAAATGGAAACAACAGGAGGACCTTAGCTTTCGTCTTTATTCAAGACATCTTCAAAGGCAACTGGATTACATGGACACAGAGAGGCTTAAATATACAGGGTGACCTTAAAAACATGAGGTCAGGTCATAATGATGACATCCACTAATCCCCACACCAACACACACGTAGAGGAGCTTAAGAGAAGGGTGGTGATGTGACAAGCCAGGTCAGGTCAGAAAAAAGGGACCCACAAAATAACTATCATACATCTAGATCAAAGGTTTTCAAAGCATTTTTAACCTTGGGCCACTGACAAATAAATTTATGTAACATATTATCAGTTTTGAACTGACCATCACTAAGGTTGAGGGACCGAACTAACGGGACAAATTCATTACGATAGGGGAGAGTCAAAATATTCTTAAGTGTAGGAACTTGTCTGGTTTGAGAGGAATGAAAGGATTTTTTAGCCCTTTTAAAACAACGATCAACAAACACAGAAGGGTACCCGAGTTTCTGTGCAATAGAACGAATGTGTTTCAATTCATCGTCAATAAATTCAGAGTCACAAAAACGCAGACATCTTAAGAACATAGCAGAAAAAACTGACATTTTGGTAGACTCAAGGTGATTCGATAAAAGGTGAATGAAACTGTCTACCTGTGTGGGCTTTCTATATACCTTAAATTTATAGTTTTGGCCATTTCTCATGTTAAGCATATCAAGAAATGGAAGGGATTCATTTAGTATACTACGTAAAGCACAGACATAAAATATACCATACAGAAAAAATAGGACAATTAAGAATGAGCCAAGGAGGATGAACAAAAACTTAAAATGACATAGGAATATAGAAAGAAAATTATTAGAAATTAAAGGCAGGGAAAGAGTATCTCAGAAATAGGTATGATGAACTATCTAGGAATGTTAAGAAAAATAAAGGAAGGCAAAGAGGAACTACGAAATCATGGCAGCAAGAGAATCCAAGGCGATTTCCAAGGGATTTTTCCAGGTATATAGGACAAAGGCCAAGGACAAAGTGAGGCCTCTAAAGTCAGAGAGAGGGAAAGTGATCGGTGATAGTGATAGAATAAGCAAAGCATTAAGCAGCTACTTCTTATCAGTTTTCACAGAAGAAATTCATGTGGAAATGCCTGAGGTCGAACTGATATTTAGGGGAAACGAAGAAGAGAAATTAAATAATATCACTATCAGAAAAGAGGAAGTTCTTAAGAAGAAAAATAAATTAACGAACACAAAATCCCCAGGGACAGATGAAAATTTCCCTCGAGTTTTGAAAGCGTGTAAGGAACAGGTTAGCGGACCCCTCGTAAATTTATTTACAAAATCATTAGACACGGGAGTTGTACCAGACTCATGGAAACATGCAAATGTAATACCCATATTCAAAAAGGGAGACAGAGCATCAACGTCAAATTACCGACCGATTAGTTTGACGTCAGTAGTGGGGAAATTTCTTGAATCAATTATAGCAAATAACATGCGAACGCACTTAGAGAAAAACTAATTAATCTACGACTCTCAACATGGATTTTCAAAGGTAATATCTTGTCTAAAAAATCTGCTGACGTCTTTTAGGAAATTCTTCGAGGTAGTAGATAATGACGAAAATTACGATATTATTTACTTAGACTTTAGCAAAGCGTTTGAATGAGTACCGCATCAAAGGCTTTTGAGAAAAGTTAAGGCTTATGGTATAGAGGGGAAAGTTTTAAATTGGTTATAATCATGGCTCACCGATAGAACACAGAGGGTCAGCGTAGATGGTGTTAAAAATGAGTGGGGTTGTGTAACCAGTGGGGTTCCCCAGGGGTCAGTACTGGGCCCACTCTTTTTCATAATCTACATGAACGATCAAGAACCTGGCATCAGCAGTGACATAAGCAAGTTTGCGAATGACACCAAAATAGGGCGGCAGATTAATTCCGGGCAGGATGCAAATGCACTAAAGGAGGATTTGAATAAACTGCAGGAGTGGTCAGAAAATGGCAAATGATATTCAACCCCCGCAAGTGCAGTGTACTTAATATTGGAAGAACGAATACTGTCAATGTATTCAGTCTTAACAACATCAACCTGGGAAGTCTACTTGTGAAAGAGACTTATTTGTACTTGTTTGCCGGACCTATGGCCCAGAAACCAGTGCGTTAATGTTCGAAATAAGGCAAACAGAGTATTAGGTTTTATATTTAGAAGTGTAAGTAACGAGAGTGCTCAGGTCATATTGCAGCTATATCTTGAGCCAGTCAGGCCGCACCTCGATTATGCTCTTCAGTTCTGGTGCCCTTATTATACAATGGATATCAATTCACTGGAGTCGGTGCAGCGAAGAATAACGAAAATGATACCGGGACTTAGAAACCTTCCATATCAAGATAGATTAAAGAAACTAAACTTGCATTCCCTAGAAAGACGACGACTTCGGGGAGATATGATAGAAGTATTTAAGTGGGTGAAAGGAGTCAATGAAGGAGATATAGATAAAGTTCTTATAATATCCGAGCAGGATAGGTCTCGTAGCAACGGATTTAAGATGGATAAGTTTAGGCTTAGGAGGGAGATAGGAAGGAACTGGTTCACAAATAGGATGGTAGAGTTAAAAAGAGTAAAAAAGTCTTCTACCTCAATATACAGTTGTATACCCATAAACAAGCGAATAAAATATGCTATGATTTGTAAAGAAACACGATAATAATAATATTAATAATAATAATAATAATAATAATAATAATAATAATAATAATAATAATAATAATAATAATAATAATAATAATAATAATAATAATAATAATATGTAGTAGTAATAACATTAGAAACTGTATTGTGTTCACCAAGACTACAGATTAAATCCCGATAACTTACAGTGATAACGCTAGTATGAATCCTCATTACTTAGTAAGGCGGAACTAAAATTATTCTCGTCTAAGAACAGCTTAATTTAATTCTTGTTTTGACTTGTACCAAGCGTGAGGATAAGGCGCCCCGCTCACTCTCCTTCTAGATATCATAGACGGTGGTTTGCTCTCATTGCACTTGCACCTACTCTACCAGACGAATTCTACATTTTAATTATTGTAAGTAGGGCATATTGATTGTCGCAGTTACTTATATCATTGTATAAAACATTATGTTCTAAGAAATTATTATGTTATTTCTGTTACAGCATTTTTGATAAACAAATTGATATTTTTTGAAACAACAATTGAATTATGAAACATTGAAATATTTTTCTATTTGTCAGATAGTGTGAAGATGTCAAAATTGAAGACAAGAAGTCAGTTGTCAACCCACTTGAGCCTGCTAGTTGGTAAAGGGAAGGAGCTTCCTGTATCAGAACTTCCAACAGTGAGAGACATGCTAAGATTAGGGTTACTCCTTCGAGAAAAAAATGGAAAGGACAGAAGGAACTATACAGATAAAGAACTCATAAATGACATGATAGTCCCTCTTCTGCATCAATGGACAAAAGCTAATGCACTATTCAAACCACCTGTGATTAATCAGTGTCGAACTATTGAGCTAAAACTAACGAAATTATGGCACAAAGCAGTTGAAACATCACTTGGTAAAGGAAGCTTGGCCAGGAAAAATGAATTTCTGCACACACTTGATACTCTGTTTGACATTTTGACCTGCAAGTGCTCCATACAATTATGTTCTGAATCCAACTGTTCTCACTCAGGTAAGAGAGAAAATAATTCCCACATTGATTGTGGTTGTCCTCGTGAAAAGAAGATCCCTGTTTTAGAGCTTGAATTTATAAAGGCACAGAGGACAAAGGCAGAAGGCCAAGGAAGTATGCAAATGGGTTCAATAGATTATTCAGAAACAAAGAAGCAGATTGCTAATGCCAAGAAGAGAGAATAAATCCGAGAGAGGGAACAAAAGAAGAAAATGAAGAGTGAAGAAGCCATCCAAAGAGAGGAAGAGCTGTGTCAAGATGTTTATCACTTCTTTGATAGTTCTTCTGATGAACAGGAAGCAACATCAGATGATAGTTCCAAAGAGCCATCTGAACCTTTACCAAAGAAAATGAAATACAACACAAGAAATATTTCAAACATTGCTTTAGCTAGTATTCGCCACCATGCTGGACTTCGTGAGGCTGCAGAAATTGCAACTGCCGCTTGGATAGATGCAGGCCTCATCAGCCGAGAGGATGTATCTTTGGTGATAGATCATAATAAAATTAGAAGAGCACAAGAAATGATAATGAAGGAAATATCTGATCATCATGAAAAAGATTTAAGCGAGGGAGGGCTCTCCTGTCTTTTGTTTGATGGAAGAATAGATGACACAAAAGTTTTGCTAGAAGTAGAGGGAGTGAACAGAAAGTTTCCAGGTCTCATCAAAGAAGAACACTACTCTGTCTGTTCTGAGCCTGGTGGTCGGTTTTTGTTTCAATTTGCTCCCGAAACTGAAGTAGAAGGGAAGAAACATGCAGAGGTCATTGCTGATCATATTTTATGTTGGGTTCAGGAGAGAGGACTTGGCAGTTCACTGCAGGCTGTTGGTGGAGATTCAACTGCAGTGAACACCGGATGGCAGGGGGGTGTAATGACGCATTTAGAGAAAACACTAGGAAGAAGACTTGTTTGGATTGTATGTGATTTACATACAGGCGAGCTACCTCTTCGTCATCTCATCCAGGAACTTGATGGTCCTACAAAGAGCAACAACAAGTGGTCAGGTCCCCTTGGCATCATGCTGGATGAAGCAACACAACTAGAAATAAATACAACCTTTCCAAAGGTCGAAGTTGGCCCTCCCCTTCCGGCGTTGTCTGAAGGAGTCATCAAAGATCTCAGCACAGATCAATCCTATGCTTATCGTATTGCCCAAGCAATAAGATCAGGAGAAGTGCCTCAGTCATTGGCTCTCTTGGAGATTGAACCTGTCAGTCACAGCCGTTGGTTAACTACAGCTCTCCGTTTCTGCAGGATTTGGATTTCCAAACACGAATTGAAGGGCAAAGTGCTGAAGAATTTGAGGTTATTTGTTGAATTTATTATTGGAGTTTATCTTCCCCAGTGGTTTAGTGTGAAACTTAATCCTATGTGGGTGGATGGGCCCAATCACCTTTTGTTTCAATTGCAGCTAGTAAGAACACAGAGGAAGGTAGTGAGGGACATCGTGTTTCCTGTGGCAAGAAGGTCCGCTTGGTATGCTCGATCAGAAGCAGTTTTGCAAGCAATGCTTTGCAGTCAATGTACCAATCTCCGAACCGAGGCTGTAGAAGTCATTCTAAAGATTAGAGGAACGCTAATAGATGACGACCAGTTGGGAGACTGTTCGTTTCATTCAAGAAAAGTTCCCCCAATAAACGTCAATGCCACCAAATTGTCAAAATTGGTTGACTTGAGTTTGGAAGTCTTAGAGCCACCATTGACAACAAGTCTAACTAGCCAAGAATTGAGAAACCTTAAAGAGACTCCAATGCAGGTGCCGAAGTGGCCTTCCCACACTCAAAGTGTGGAGAGATGTGTGAAAATGGTCACAGAAGCAGCGGGCCATGTTTACAGCCACGAGAGGCGAGAAGGTTACATCAAAGCACAAATAGCAAGCAGACTACTGATGACAAGAAACCAAAGCAAAGAGAGTATGAAGGCATTGGTTACTTTCAAATAGACTAAGGATAATAAAATATAATAATTTGAAACTTGAAACAGTAACATGTGTGCAAACGCTGGTTATGTTATAAATTCACAAATATGTACATTTAAAAATCCATTTGATGTAGGTAGGACTTATTATAAAAAAAAATTTATGCCAGAATATTGTTTTGCATGCTTAAAGACTACAATAAATTGCTACCAAATTACTCGATTTTCAATTTAGCCAGTTCACCCCCTAAATTGACACACCCTAATAGTATGCCACATTGGTGGCGACAGGAACAACACAAATAAATTAAGTATAAGTAACAGGTGAGGAGTGTCACTCAAAGGATGTGGACTGTATGACAAGAGGACTGAACTAACTCCGTTAGTTGGTGGGTCCTATATATAAGGTCGGTTCCCGCCACGGTACCCGCCTGTGGGTCGTTTAACGATGCAGATGGTCGTTAGAGAACAAAAAATGCTGTTACAATAGAAAATGGGTTTGAACAAATAATAACAGTTAAAACCTTTACAGCACAGGGTTAAGGTGACTAGATTATATAATAGTAAATACAACACATCATTACAGGAATAATATGGAACATGGAAGCATGATATATAAAAAAAAAAATAGAAAAATAAGACACGGTCGTAACAATATATATATTTATATATATATATATATATATATATATATATATATATATATATATATATATATATATATATATATATATATATATATATATATATACATATATATATATATATATATATATATATATATATATATATATATATATATATATATATATATATATATATATACTGTATATATATATATATATATATATATATATATATATATATATATATATATATATATATATATAAACCAGTCGCAGTCTGACCAAGTAAGAGGATAGATGTGTGCCCATAGGTCCTCCTGTCTTCCCGATCGTCACACAAAGGCCATCTCAATCTCTACCTTCCCCTTCGTCGGCAAGTTGCCAGGGATGGGGGGGCGGGGTCGACTTAAGCTCACCAGAAGAGGCGTCCATTCTCTCATGGATACAGACATTTCTGAGACGGATAGTCAGAATGCATCCCACACCCGGCAAGAGTCAGACCTCAGTAATAGTGACAGTAACAGCAATGTTTCGATGGGAAACACTTGCCGGAGTGGCAGCACCAATGCCAAGGGCAGCGAACCTCTCCTCGCCACCCACCCCTCTGCCAACCAACCAAGTAAATTGCATCTGCACTTCCCCAAGGACTCACTGAAAACCGTCGAGGACCGGTTTAATTGGACAACAAAGTATTGGAGACAACATGGTCTCACCATTCAATTCCGAAAAGGAAAGAACCGTAACTTTATCAAGTGTCAGACACCCGAGGTCTATGAAACAGTCAGTGCTGTTGGATTTGACTGGGTTGTTCTCGAGCCTCCACCTGCTGACGCAGCGGAATGTTGCCACATCCTAGTTAAACAGTTCCCCCCATATGCTGAAGTCGAAGATGCTTGTAACTTTAATCCAAGTATACTCAGTATACGTCGACACTACTTAGTTAAATGGTAGGGGAGGGAGTGCCTAACCACTGTTGATGCCCACCCAGTCCTCCGTCGACTGTATGCAGAACCATATCACCCTGGGCCTGCTTTTTGTGTCATCTGCTCCCATTGGGGTCACACCTTCACCGCCTGCTGCCGACGTGATCATCCCAGATGTCGCTTCTGTTCATGTAACCATCACTCCTCCGTCTGTACCCAAAAAATCAAAGACCACCTCAATCCGGGTGGTGTGGGCTATGTTGTTGACCCCCAGGTGTTGTAATTGTGGTGGCTGGCATAATGCTGACTCACGACAATGCCCCAAATGTCCATCTGTTCCAGGAGAAAAGCCTCCCCGAAGGCTGTGTCAATCTCAATCTCTCCCCCAGCCTACCGAGCCTTCTTCAACAACACCTGCCCCTGCCTGGCCTCACCTGGCTGCAACACAGCAGTTCTGGCCGTCTCCTAACTCAACTACAACTGAGCCTCCTCCTCATCTCTACTCAGACGCTGTCAGACCTTGTGCCCCCACGGGTGCCCCCCCACAACCCCCCTCCGGTGACACGACACAGATCATATCTCTCTAACACGAATTTACCAACCGTATTGAAAGACTCTTTGATACACTCTGTACCGCCATCTCCAACCAACACAGACTACCCCTGCCTCCAGCTGCTACCCAGTCACCCCCCTCTTTTTGTTTGACACAACCTGTGTGCCTGTCATGCTCACGGCCTACTCCACCGCCGCATTCCCCGTACCCGGCTGCCCCCGTCCACCCACCGAGCGCTCATGGACCAGAGGACACCACCCCCGGGCCCCCTGTCCCCACCAGCGTGCCGGCACCTGGGGCCCATCCACTCCAGTTCTCCACATCAATTGACCACCATGCATACATGCTAGTGTACTACGTATCTACGCCAAGAAGGAAGTCCCATACCAACCTCTCAACGTCCCCCTTGAAGTCGACACTACCTACATACACGCCATCACAATCACACTAAAAGGTATGTCCCTCAATATTGTCAATGCCTATGGCTATGGCCTGACACTTGACATTATTAGGGACCTGCCACGCTTTGCCATGAACAGATATATTGTACCGGGAAATTTCCCCCCACACACTCATTATTCTGTCACTTTATGTAACTTGCTGACAAAACCCATGACCCTTCAGGCTCTTACCCCCTTAATGTATGAGTCATAGAGGCAAGCACAAACTCCGCATGCTTCCCAGATGTGCACCGTAAACGCTTCTGCGCTTCACCTTGCACAGGATGTAAGGGTGTGCCCAATAAACTAGCCCCCTCCGGGGCAATCTAAAAAAAAAAAATATATATATACATGTATATATATATACATATATATATATATATATATATATATATATATATATATAATCAACGACCTCACCAGCAAGGAATCGAACCCTCGACCTACTGGGTGGCCCTAGGGAACGCTTACCGGCTAGCCCACAAGGACACTAAAAGCAGTTCTAGACTCTGTTATATTTCACACAAAGCCTGTTCATCGAGCTGATGGCGCCGTGAACCTCATTGGGAAACTGCCCGTGCCTCGTATGTGGTGTCAGTAGCATTTTACCGAATCCAGCTGGTATGAAACGCGAGGTACATGAAGTATATATATATATATATATATATATATATATATATATATATATATATATATATATATATATATATATATATATATATATATATTTATATTGTTCACATCGATTGACATTTACCACTATTGATAGAATTACATGTGAAAATGGAAAATTAAATTAATTTACAAACAAGGGGAGGACACACACACACACACACACACACACACACACACACACACAAAACCTGATATTACGAAAATAAAAAAGTATTAAAAACTAGAAACGGGCGGCCATTGATAATACTGTTTATATGCTAATTTTAATTGGTGATTCAGTAATGTTTACCTCCCTTGTGACTCTCCTTGCCCAGGGCATGAATGACTTTATTTTGTAATTGACCTTCAGATAAAAACAGCTACACACTAATTACCTAATTTGATGCTGATTATCATGTGAAATAAACGCCTACTGTATTTTTCACCATCTGCCGGTCAAGTTAGTGCTCAATTTTTTCACAATTACGGTAATTTGAAATAGAGAACTAATTTAAGCTAATTAAAAATTTAACGAATGCCAGTGGAAATTATATATATTTGTAATCGTTCGGGAGTAAGCCATTTCACAGCGGCCCTCACAAATAACATTTTCGTTTTATTCAATCTATGTAAATTTAATGTGATGTTAATGAATGAAATATGTGTATTATACATATATCAGGAGTTATCAGCGTTTTATTGGTATAACAAAGCACTGATATTGAGGTATGTTGTCAACTGATTTAAAGTCCATCCGTGGTGGTGACATGTATTTGGGTGGTGATAGGGGGGGAGGAGGTGAAAGGGAAGAAGGGGGAGGGGGATGTTAAGGGGAAGTGGGGAAGAATTGGGATGAGGTGACTGGGGAAATTAGGGGAAATTAGGGGGAAGTAGAGGAGTGAGAGGAAGTGAGAGGACGGGAAATGGACTGGGCTAGATGGGAAGAAGGGGTAGAAAGGGGGATAGAAGGGCTGAATTGAGGGGAAGGGAATGAAGGGTAAGGGGAATAATAGGAAAAGGAGAAGGCTTGGGGGAAAGATAACGAAAGTGGGGGGATTAGGGGAAAGGGGAAGGAAGGAGGATTGAAGGAGGGGGATAAGAGAAGTTGCAGGGAAAGAAAAAGGAAAAACTTTGGTAGAAAAAAAGTATGTGTCATTTATGCAATCCGTCTTGTCTATATACGAGTAAGCTTAAGAAAGGTTAGGTTAAATTTTTACCTAACCAGCACAATCGACGATGACGTCGAAATATAAACTGTGTTTCGGAGTTGGACTGTTTAAGTGTGTGTGTGTGTGTGTGTGTGTGTGTGTGTGTGTGTGTAATGCGTCAAGTGTGGCAGCATTATGTTAGTGTTAAGGTGCAAACACTGCTTGATCCTCTCGCATTCAGCTACTGCCGCTGGCTAGACCTCATGGTGAACAGGGAAGCAACCTTCCGTAAGTCTTCCCCTGCCTCTTCACCATCAAGACTCCTGTTGTGCTTTCTCGTGGCAACACACGGTAACTGGGTGCCTTGCGGCCCCAAGCTAGACCAGCAGGGGATCTCGAAGCAGCAGTGGATCCCAGAGGAAAGGCACATAGGCCAACTGGCATTGGACACGCCCTGGCGCCTACCAACCACTGCTCTGCTGCCTTGCGGATTAACCTTGGTAGGTTTAAAGCGACGGGAGTAAACCCCGAACGAAAAATCTGTGGTGGTGTCACGCATCAGGTAAACATGCTTACAGAGCTCCAGTAAGACCCCAACGGCAGAATAGGCAGAAGAAGTGACCAACATTGGAACCCATTGACTACACCAGCACATGAAGGCAATGCAAGATGGACGAGCTTCCAAGGCGAAACCCATCAAATTGGGCTATCGGTAGTCCATTGCAACTCTCCCTCTCCCCAGTCGTTGCAACTACTTACACCACTGGATCAGGAAAAGGGAGAACCATAATGTGTGGTTGTAGACTGCGGTCCTGCCTCACCACATAAATCAACTTGTATGCAGCTCTCATCCAGTTCATCATACTCATCATCATAAAAAACCCAATCCTCCAAAAGTCCTATGACGACAGATGATTGGCGACGGGAACAAGCAGAAATGACTGCTGGGAATCTCTAGTCACAACTCTCTACATGGACAGCATAGATAAGATGGTCGTTTATGCACTAGGATCTAGGCAGCAGTGCAATGCGGTCTTGTCTGTGTGACTGGCAGCCTTTACCAGGAGCCACTCTGCTTAACCCACATAGGGAGGGGCAAGAAAAGGTGCCCTAAACATAGCCTGCATAAAGAACCAGCCTGACTGGGCAGTAAGGTCATCCTTATGCGATCGAAAACCTAATTAAAATCACAGATCAAATCATAAACAAACTCAACAACCTCTTATGGTTGCTGCAGACAATGTTAGGACCCTTCTGTATACTGGCACGCATGAGCGTCCTGAAAGAAGAACCGCCCTTGTGACAAAAGAGCTGTCTCGGTATAACATTGACATAGCAGCCATTAGTGAATCCCGGTTCCCAGACGAGGGTCGACTCACAGAACAGGGGTCCGGCTATACCTTCTTCTGAAGGGTAAACCTGCTACAAAGAGAATATGTCTTTACGGAGTTGGCTTTGCCATTCACAAATCCATCCTACATAGGCTAACTGAAATGCCTGTTTGGAGCAACCATTGCCTCATGACGTTCAGAGTTCCACTGAATCACTCATGTCATACCTTCTTCATCAGTGCATACGCCCTAACACTGGATGCAGAGGACGACATCAAGGCGGTCTTTTATGCTGACCTTGACATAAAGCTAACCTTTATCCCCAGAGAAGATAAGGTTGTGCTTCTAGGTGAATTCAATGCCAGAGTAGGCAGAGATGCTGACATGTGGCAAGGAACCATAGGGAGAAACGGAGTAGTCAACTGTAATCACAATGGCCTACTTCTCCTCACTAATGCATTGTTTAGGCAGGCCGACAAGTTCAAGGGATCTTGGCAACCCCCACGATCCAAACATTGGCATCTCATTGACTACGCCATTGTGAGAGAAAGAAATCGCCGAGATGTTTTCATCTCCCGAGCCATGTGTGGCTCAGACCACTTTAACATAGATCATCGGCGCGTCAGAGTCAAATTTTCCCTTCACGTCGCCCCAAAACGCCGAAGGCAACAGGCCTCTAGAAGAGGATCAAGTGGTAGCACATGCCTTAAGAGAGCAACTCAACGATCGTTTGATAAACAACAAACAACCAAAATCCGCGTGCCGAATGGGGTCCCATTAAAACTGATCAAAAGAAAACACCAGGATTGCTTTGATGAAAACGAAAAGGAAATCGAAGTACTCGTCAATGGTAAACTTGCAGCTGTCACTGACTGGCAGAACACCCCTAAGCTTCGGACCAAAGCTGATACCTTCCACGAGAAGAAGGCGGCTGCCCAGTGCAAACTTCGCAAATTAATGAACGAATGGTAGAAATCTAGCAAGTGAAATGTAAAAAAAAAATTGTGGACGAATACGAGATGCGTGAATTTTTCAATTCCTCCAAATCAATATATGCCCTAACTACTAATGGTGTGGCCCCCTTCACTCACCCGACAGTAACTCCCTAATTAAAGACGAAGATGGCATCCGTAGATGTTCTGACTATTGTTATATACTTATGTTTTCCTCAGTCATCCCATTAAGTGTCTCGTTTTCTCTTGACACCCTATAATCACTGTGAAGTTTGAAATCTTCTTGAGATTGTGATATATGTTTTGTTTTTCTAATTTTGTGATATGTTTTAGTTACTGATACGATTAAAGAACATTAATATATGACTTTGTGCAACAGTTTTCAATGTGAAAATATTGCAGTGGTTTAAATGTAAAATTAAAACAAAATGTAGATAAGTTAATGAAATCGTATTGGAACATGGAGAAGAAGCTCTCTGGGTATTATTGGTGAAGGACATGGTATTTTGTATCGTGAAAAAACCAACAGGTTGTAAGTATAACCCAGTGTTTTCTGGTAGTCATAAGATATTGTAATCTATTTGTAGTCATAAGATATTGTAATCTATTTGTGAAGCATATTTGTAAAATAGAGAGAGAGCATATTGTTGGATTAAGACTGATATTAATGTAAACTTTGTGAAAGCTATCAGCAGGCGTGAAACCATTATTGATTAATATACGTTTTTAAGTAAATGCTCTATTTCCCTATCCTGATTATATTTATGTTACAGCAAAAGGAAGACTGTGACACTACCCATCAGGTCCATCAGCACCCACACCTCACTCACCTCAGCTATCCTCCATCCCTGGATGATGTAGCTACTGCCATCAAGCAGATGAAAAAATAACAAAGTCAGAAGGCCTGATGGAATCCCATCCGAGGTGTATAAAGCAGGAGGACCTCTGCTTACCAGCAGTCTCCACTCTCTCCTGGTAAATATATGGGAGAAGGAGGGAGACTGATCAAACTGTGGCAACTACCAGGGATCTCACTGCTGTCCGTAACTATCATCCTAAACAGACTACTTCCTGAGGTAGAAAACTTCCTCGCAAAATCTCAAAGTGGCCTTAGACCATCACGTGGCACAACTGACATGATATTTGCAACCCACCAGATACAGGAAAAGTGCAGAGAACAGCGACGTACCTTGTACATGGCATTCATTGACTTCACTAAGGCCTTCGACTGGGTCAACAGGAAAGCCCTCTGGAGGACCCTCAGTGTTTTTGGCTGCCCACCAAATTTTATTGCCATTTTAGGTAACTTCAGGATGGCATAAACGGCAGTGTCCTGTACAATGTCACCCAATCTGAGTTCTTCCCCATACAAATGGGGGTTAAACAAGGATGTGTACTGGCACCAAATTTTTTTTTTTTTCATTTTCTTGGCTACCTTATTTACTCGTACCAGAGCCAATTTAGCTTGTGGGGTGAACATCCAGTATCGGATGGTAGCGAGACATGGGTCACATACAAGAAGTACCTCAAGGCACTTGAAAACTTTCACCAACGTAGTCTACGTTCCAGCCTCTGAATTTTCTGGGAAGACAAGACAACAAATGAGAGTATTCTCGATGACACCAACTGTTGGAGCATCAATGCTACCATTTTAC
This sequence comes from Homarus gammarus, assembly GCA_958450375.1. Lineage (NCBI taxonomy): Eukaryota > Metazoa > Arthropoda > Malacostraca > Decapoda > Nephropidae > Homarus > Homarus gammarus. The sequence goes on from CAUDMG010000284.1 coordinate 589,593, forward strand.
ATGAACAACTACGTAAGACTGGCCATGCCACTCGCACGGACGGCACTAGACTTCCAAAGCAGCTACTATACAGCCAACAAATGAATGGTAAATGTAACGGTGGCGGACATCGGAAATGGTACAAGAATGGTCATCTTAAGATTATATCAACGAGGTCATCTTAAGATTATATATTGCACTTATGAGACCTCACCAGGATTATGCAGTTTAGTTCTGGTCACCGTATTACAGAATGGATATAGAATCCTTGGAAAGAATCCAGAGGAGAATGACAAGACTAATCCCGGGCATTAGGAACCTTGAGTACAGAGACAGGTTAAAACATCTTAATTTGCACTCCCTCCAGAGACGCAGAGCGAGGGGCCACATGATAGAGGTGTATAAATATAAGTCAGCGCTAAACAAAGG
>CAUDMG010000284.1:595000-619639 GCA_958450375.1 Homarus gammarus
TACACAATACACATACAATTTGTTTTAGTGGGGATGGGTTTTCCCATTTTCTTTTCTTTTAAGAAAAGGAATCCTAAAATTTATAAATAATAACTTAAATTATAAACGGGAGTTATTCCTTCAAGTAGCTGATAGATGCAGGATATGACTCATCACTTTAGAGTATATATATTAGGAGGAGTTTAACAAATAAGCCTGAGTGCAACACCCTTAGTTAATGCTCTCTCTCTACAACAATAACAATGCAGAATGTCGAGAAAGCTATTATTGAGAAATCTAAACAGAAAACTAATAGGAGGAGGAGTGTTTGTGGTAGTGTTTTTCCTACTAAACTAAATTTCTCATCTGCTTCTGCTTCAGAAATAGAAATTAAAGAAGACAACAACGAAGAGATGAAAATAGAAGATAATTATGAGAGGAAGGAGAATAATGAAGAAGGGAAGGAAATAGATGCAGAGATGAAAATAGAAGATAATTATGAAGAGGAGGAGAAGGAGGAAGAAGATACTTATGAAAAGGGAGAGAAGGAGAATTATTCTTTTACCAAGAGAAATAAGGTGATTATTTCCTTTAATCAGATGAGGCCGCATAAGTGAGAGAAATATTTCTTCATTCTACTATAGACGCGGTATAACATTATATAACTATTAACAAAGAGGGAAGATAAAATTGTATTGTAATTAAAATTAAAACACTTCCTTAAAATAAGATATATTATTCTTTCTCCTTAGTAAATTAATTGTGGCAACGTCCGCTACAATGTTACTTCAACCTTATAGAAGAGCTACCCCCCCCCCCCCCAAAAAAAGGTTCTTTGCCTGATTCGGGATTTTTTTATTTCTTGTTAATTACTACCCTAATATCTTGCTAGCCCACCCAATAATATAGAAATATTACATTATAAAGATTTCTTTGGAGCTATGATATAATTGGTGATAGCGAAGGCTGCTTGCACTACCTACTTAAAGATCCTTTCTCTACAGCCAGTAGTAGTCAGTTTTTTGAGTCCTCCGACATATGTGGCGGCGGAGAAGATTTTAAGTAATACAAGCAATCTTCATCACTAGTTGTGTGACAATGGGTTACTTAGATGTAAACGCTAATTATTACTGGCTGAATAACCTGGATCGACACAACCTGGGTTGCACTAGAACATACATATCCCAACCACTATTACCAGAGGACGAGGACACAAGGAGAATGCCACCGAGGAGTGAGGGTAAACCACAACAGGAAGAGGAGAATGAGGAAAATGAAATTAAGGAGAAGGAGGAAGATGAAATTAAACTACAACCTAAACTTAAGGAGAAATAGATCATCTTGAATGTGGAGGAGGAATACGAGTTCAATGATAAAATTAAAATTAAAAAACCTTTAAAATAAGAAATAGATTATTCTTTATCCTTGGTAAGTTAAGGGTAGTAATTGGAATGCTCAAAGATTCTGCCTGAGGACCGTCTTTGTACTGTACTATTATTATTGGAATTAATATCCCGTTTTCGTTATAAGAGCTATCTGAGGGTCTGTCTATCACCTTTTATGCGTTCCCAAAATTTAAGTTGCTTCATAATGAATTTATACTCCTTTAAAAAGGTCTGTCTAGACAGGATCTACTTAGTCTATGTCTGTACTTCGCCTCGAGGATATTATGGACGAATTGACGAGATTGAGGTTACTGCAGAAGATTTATCTCGACAAGGACAAGAGAAAAAAGTTTATGGAACCAAAATTTCGCTGCAACATATGTGGCAAGGTTTTAAGTAGTCCAAGAAATCTTCACTATCACCAGTTGTGTCACAGTTCAAAGAAAACTGTGGAATGTGAATTCTGTACTAAAAAGTATTATTGGCCACAGAGCCTGGTTAAACACAGAAAAAACATATATCCCCACAACCACCACCATCACCACCACCAGAGGATGAGGACGACGAGAAAAAGAATACCAACAACGAAGACGATAATTGTAAGCTACCTTATTATTATTTTCCTGATGTAATATTGAAAGAAGAGGAGGAATGGGATTTTCCTGATGTAGTGAAAAAAGAAGAGGAGGAACAACCCGCCCCCTAGAACCCAAGGAAGAAAAAGAAAAAGATGGTGGGTGGATTCCATATGTAAAATTAAAAAATAAAATACTATTTGTACAATTGGGTTACACTACGCCCCATCATTTCTGAGCATCCGACAAAAAAGTAATAACATTCAGCTCTATTTGTTCAACTCAAAGAAATTAAACAATGGTACCATTGATTTCATTTTTTTTTATTTTTTTATGGCTGATTAGGCAGCCTGGGTCAGATCTCAGCAAAATGCAAAATTAAACAATGGTAGGTACCATTAATCCACAAGGATACTTTCAAATTTCATGTTTGGTAAGTTGAAAAAGACAGGAAGTAAGTTTTTTTTTTTTTTTTAAATGGATGGATGATTAAATGGAGCGGACAAGGTCAGTCTTGAAGGAAGGTATCTTGATTGGAGTCAGTCAGTCAAATTGAGACCGCTCTAGCATAAGACCGTTCCTCAGGGAGTGGTGTACAGTTTCTCCACTTGTTATCTTTAGGATCCAAATACTCCACATTAGCGACAGACATCTAAAAAAAAAATAAAAAAATTAGTTTAGGTAGGTTAAAATTGATAAAGGATTATGTAGGAATTCTTAATATATTTCATTCTTCTATTTCCATTCTTTCTTACCAAGTTATGAGAACCGTAACCGCCTATGACATATAACAGAGAATTTGTAGCAACAACTGCTGGGCTATGACCGAAATACATTGATGAACACTTAAACCATTTGTTCTGTGGAAAAGTAAAAGAAAAAAGGTAAGAGGAAGGGAGGGAGGTTATACAATTTTTTATTCCTTTTTCACTAAGTATTACAAATTTTTCCTTCAACATTCTGGCTAGAATATTGAAATTCAAACCTTATTGTATATAATCTCATAAGTACTGCACTAGTAAATAATCTTACCTGTTCCAAAGAATATCTTTTCATTGATTTTTCAGCCATATGAATACCACCTACTACGTACAGAAAGTTATTCAAAACTGCAACACCTATCGTGTCACATGATGGACCTTGCATTGGTGCTAGATTCTTCCATTCCCCAGTCACAGGATTGTATGAGAGAAGATCGTTCGTACATCCACCAATAATGTAAATAAGACCTCGATGTTCTACTATACCCATACTGTAAAAGAAAATAAAAAAAATGAAGAAAAAGGAAAACAGTCCTACACTTTCTTATTATCAGTAAAGTTCACACTATCAGTAAATATTGAATTTTAATATTATAATTGTACTTACTTGGTTTTAGGTCTTGGCATATTTGACTCTAATAATGTCCACTCATCTGCAATAGGGTCATATCTTTCAATACTTTTTTCGGTGACCGATCCCGTCCAACCACCGAAGGCATAGAGATAACCTCCATGAGCGCATAATCCAAAATGACACCGTGGGGTTACCATAGAAGATATTCCAGTCCAAGCATCTTCCTGTGGATCATAAACTTCACCGTTTCCTTTTACAAGAAGATCCAAATCAACTCCTCCAACAACGAAAATTTTCCCATGTAAGACTGCTACTCCTAGCCCACTTCTCTCACTTTTCATAGGGCAAACTTTCTGCCATTTCTGCCTAAAAGTATCAAAACATTCCACACTTTTAAATGCATACTCCTGTAATCTCCGTCCACCTATGACATAAATTTTCTTCCGAGTACAAATTCTTGGCTGGACAGAAAAGGCGGCGACTTCCTTTTTAGCCAAGTTTGTCTGCTTTTTAAGGTTAACCTTCAATCTGATATCAGCGGAGCACTCATTAATTGTTTTTTTCATTAGTTCACTTGAAATTAAAGGCAATTTCAGTCGTTTTAAAATGTCAAAATTCCAACAGCAAAATCTATTATTTATATCTTGTGCTTGTGTAATCCACCTGATGGCAGCAGAGAATACCTGCAATAAATAATAGAGAAAGATAAATTCGAGTTCAAATTTTTGTAAATAAAAGTCATTGAAAGTTGTAAATATTAAATACAAAAAAATATTTAAATTTTACCTGAAACTCAGAGTCAATATGAAGATACTCTGACTCCAGAAAATACAGAAAAATTTCTTTCGGAATCTCAAGAAATTCTTGCTCCATTGTCACTTCTACGAAATTGGAGAAGATAAAGTCCCGGGAAGAATGCAGCAACCTTACTAAATTATGGGCCTCAGCAAACCTGTTTTTAAAAAAAAAAAAATACGTATAGGTGTAGATAAAAATACATAATTATATAAACCAGTTGAAAATAACTAATTATTATACTATACGTACCTGTAAATTCCCAAAGCATTAGATGGATGAAGTTCACTCTTGAGAAAGTCTGTACAAAAATGTATAGCACGGGATACCACCAGCATATTCGCAGCGGCAATTAACTCCTGTGCGTTTTCCACTGTTATCTTCATGTTTCCTAAAGTATTAAAAAAAAACAATATTCATAATTTATTTAGTTTTATTTTATATATAAGTATAGTAGCATTATGAAAACTTAAAATATTTTCCCTTACCAGTATATATGAAGTTGACGAGCAGTTGTAATATATTGGGTTTCATAGACTTCATTTCTATTGACTGTGTTGTTTTCTCAGCAAATTCAGACGTAAACATGGTATTAAAATATTCGCTTCCCGCTGACAGTATTACACGGTGAGCCTGTGGAATAAAATGTAATTCCCACTTTAAGTTTATTCGTTCGTTCATACATTAAGGGGACGCAAAAATCTGGGAGAAGAGTCGTCGTTATAGCATAGATTTTGTAAAGTTACATAAAAGTAAAAGTAAAAGAATTATATTTCTTCACTCACTGATCCATCAGCTAATAATATTTCTACATCACATAACTCTTGTGACTGCCAGAGGAAATGTATGTAGTCTAGCAGGTAGTTCGAATAAGATTTACATTCCTCCTTCTCCTTCTCCTCCTTCTCCTCCTTCTCCTCCTTGTGATGAGAGAGTTCCACACGTGCAGTCGCCATCTTCAGAAACTAATGTAAGACTAACCAGTTGTTAGTTTTGTTTTTAGTGGTGTTGTGATATCTGGTAATACCCGTGGTGGTGGTGGTGGTGGTGGTACTTCCGTTTCTTCTTCAAACAGTAACAAAACTAAACTGCAGCCACACTCCTACGACAGTCAAACCACCAAAGGCATTGAGATAACCTCCATGAGCGTATAATCCAAAATCACACCGTGGGAGCACCATAGAAGATATCCATCCCTGTCCAATTATCTTCCTGAGAATCATAAACATCACCATTTGCCAAAAGAAGATCAGGATTATAAAGTTCATCATGTGCCGGTTCAATTTCTATATGTAAGACTGCTACTCCTGGCCCACTTACTCTCAATTTTCATGAGGCAGAAATTTCTGCCTAAAAAACATAAATACTAGTTTTTTTTTATTATACTATGTTTGTTTATTCATAGGTAGGTTACACTGAAGATAGATTGCAAATGAACAGTGTGGTGTAGTTACTTTGATTAAAACTAAGATTTACCTGTACTGTACAGTATGTGCACAAAATATTGGTGTAGTAGTCTCGTATTTTCATATATAATGGTTGCCTTGCTACCTTCTATAATATTCTCAACAATCTTATAGATCTATTTAAATTTAAGATTATTTAAGAAATATAATGTGGCTAAAATTTTATTAATTAATGAAAATTCTTTGCAGTACATCATGCAGATCTTCGTGAAAACCCTCACTGGGAAGACCATCACTCTTGAAGTAGAACAATCAGACACCATTGAAAATGTCAAGGCAAAAATTCAAGATAAGGAAGGCATCCCCCCAGACCAGCAGAGATTGATCTTTGCTGGTAAGCAATTGGAGGATTGTCGCACTCTTTCTGACTACAATATCCAGAAGGAAGCTACACTCCATTTGGTATTGCGTCTTAGAGGAGGAATGCAGATCTTTGTGAAAACCTTTACAGAAAAGACCATTACCCTAGAAGTAGAACCTTCAGACACCATTAAAAATGTCAAGACAAAAATTCAGGATAAGGAAGGTATCCCCCCAGACCAACAGAAATTGGTCTTTGCTGGTAAAAAGTTGGAGAAGTTGGAGGAGGATTGTCGAACTCTTTCTGACTACAATATCCAGAAGGAATCTACATTGCATCTTATTAGAGGAGTAATAAGGATCTTGATGAAAACCCTTAAAGGAAAGACCATTTCTAGCACCTTCAGACACCTTTGAAAATATCAAGGCAAAAATTCAGAAGGAAGGTATCACCCCAGATCAGCAGAAATGGATCTTTGATTGTGTGTGTAAAAACATGGTTTTAAGACAATTCAGTTTCGAATGTATATCGGCAAAGCATATAATGTATAATAAATGTATTGGCAAATGTGGATGTCCCCCCAGATCAGCAGAAATGGATCTTTAGTGTGTCGGCAACGCATATAATATTGTTGTCGGCAACGCATATAATACAAATGTAGACTTTCTTGACTATTTCACCACAGATATTATATTACTATTACCAGCAGTTGGCTTTGTGAAAAAAAATATTCCGGATTAAATGTTCAAATTTTTTTTTTTATATGTTATTATTTTAATGGAACCAAATAAACTATTAAAATTAAAACATTTTTTTTTTTCACAATTTTGGTTTTCTCAAATAGCTAAAATTTGCAATGTGACCTAGCAGGTAGTTGGAGAAGTTGGAGGAGGATTGTCGGCGCACACACACACACAGCCTCATTTTACATTGTTTTTTTCACAATTTTGGTTTTCTCGAATATCTAAAATTTGCAATGTGACCTAGCAGGTAGTTGGCAGTATTTTTTTTTTGTTTTACTGCTTCCTGTCAGGAAATCCCAATTGGGTAATAGTAGAATAATAAAATTTTAAATCATATAGGGTAGTAAAAAACTATATATTTACTTCATTTTTTATTTTTAAATGAGTATATTTACTAAAAAAATAAATGAGAACATCAGTATATAGGTTTTCAAAGTTTCGAGTAGTCAAATTGTGACTGCTATAGCATTAGATCGACTTTCAGGGAGTGGTGTACAGCTTATCCACTGGTTATTCTTAGGGTCGAAATACTCCACATTAGCGAGAGAAATCTAAAAAAAAAGAAAACAATATATAAATATTATTGTCAATATTTTTCATTTTTATTAATCAAAAGTATTTTTATTCTTCTTTCCTTACCATTCCAATTCCATTCAAACCACTCCAGTAACCGCCTATGACATATAACAGAGAATTTGTGGCAACAACTGCTGGGTTACTTCGACCCAAATACTCTGAACACGAACACTTAAACCATTGGTTCTGTGGGAAAGTAAAAGAAAAAAGGTTAAAAAGAAGAGTAAGGGGGCGGGAGGGGGTATTACATTCTCTTTTCCCCTACAGTATTACAGAACTTCTTCCACATCCTGGCTACAATATCAAACTTTAAGTACCGGTAAATAATCTTACCTGCTCAAAAGAATATCTTTTGATTGATTTTTCATCCAGAATACTATCACCTACTACGTACAAAAAGTTATCTAAAACTGCAACGCCTATCGTCTTAGATGGTGGACCTTGCATTGGTGTTAGATTCTTCCACTCTCCAGTTACAGGATTGTATGAGAGAAGATCATTCAGGTTATTGTATGTTTCCGTATATCCACCAATAATGTAAATAAGACCTCGATGTTCTACTATACCCATGCTGCAAAAAAACAGAAGGAAAAAAACAGTACAGGCCACTGCTAATTATTATTATTAGTAATTCACACTATCAGTCAATCTAAATGGTTATTGATTATACTTACTTGGATCTAGCTTCTGGCATATTTGACTCTAATAATCTCCACTCATCTGTAATAGGGTCATATCTTTCAATATTTTTTCCTATTTCCATTGATCCGGTCCAACCACCGAAGGCATAGAGATAACCTCCATGAGCGCATAATCCAAAATCGCACCATGGGGTTACCATAGAAGATATTCCAGTCCAAGCATCTTCCTGTGAATCATAAACTTCGCCATTTGCCAAAATCTGAGCGTCTATCTCTCCAACCCCTCCAACAACGAAAATTTTTCCATGCAAGACTTCTATTCCTGGTGAAATTCTCCCAATTTTCATAGGACAAACTTTTTGCCATTTTTGCCTAAACGTATCAAAACATTCGATACTTTTAAGTATATTTTCCTCTGATCTATTCCATATTATATTGAATTTTGTCCTTGATCCACCTATGACATAAATTTTCTTTCGAGTACAAATTCTTGGCTGGACGACATCAAAGGAGGCTTCCTCTTTAGCCAAGTTTATCTTCTGTTTAAGGTTAACCTTTAATCTGATATCAGAACACTCATTAATTGATTTTTCTATTAATTTACTTGAAATTAAAGATAATTTCACTCGTTTTAAAATGTCAAGAATCCAACAAAGTCTATCAGTTATTTCTTGTGTAATCCATCTGATAGCAGCAGAGAATACCTGTAATATAAGAAAAGAAAAAGAAAGTGAGGGCTGCAATAAAGAAAAAGAAAAATTTTGAATTGCAATATTAAAGAAAAATATATTTAAATATTTACCTGAAATTCAGAGTCGATATGAAGATACTCTAACTCAAGAAAATACAGTAGAATTTCTTTCGGAATCTCCAGAAATTCTTGCTCCATTGTTACTTCTACGAAATTGGAGAATATGAAGTCCCGCGAACCATTCAACAAGTTTACTAAATAATGGGCCTCGGCAAACCTGTTTTCAAAAAAATAGATTTACTACAAGAATCCAAAGAACAAAAAGTTTTATCAAATTAAAATTATTTATTATACTGTACGTACCTGTAAATTCCCAAAGCATTAGATGGATGAAGTTCCCTCTTAAGAAAGTCTGTACAAATACGTACAGCATTGTGAATTTCAAGTATGTTTGCAGCCACAATTAACTCTTGAACATTTTCCACTGTTACCTCGATGTTTTCTAAAGATTTAAAAAAACAAATCCATCACCAACAAATTATAAATACCGTTTTTAATTTTATTAGCACTCACTCTATTAACTTTTAAAAAATTTTCTTTATCCTTACCAGTATATATAAATCCTATGAGCTGTTTTAATATATTAAATTTGATAGACTTCATTTCTATTGAAGAAGACTGTGTTGTTTCCTCACTTAATCCACACGTAAACATTGTCTTAAAATAATTACTTCCTGCCGAAAGTATTACACGATGAGCCTGGAATAATAATAAAAGAATTTGGTTGGTTGTATACATATACAAGATATTTTTTTCAATTATTTGACAATAAATAATAAAAAAGTTAAAACAAAATAATATTTTCTTACCTTCATAACTGATCCATTAACTGATATTTCTACATCACAGAACTTTTGTAACTGCCAGAATGAATTTAAGTTCTCCAGCAGGTTGTTTGGATAAAGATAATTACACTCCCCCTCTCCGTTATCAGAGAGCTCCACACGTGCCGCCGCCATCCTTATATATAACTAAAAAACTAATAAATGTAATATATATGGGGATGGGGATGGGGATGATATGAGAGAGGGTTGAAGATTAAGATTTCGAGTGAGTTAAATTGAAACTGCTTTAGCATCAGTTCGACCCTTAGGAAGTGATGTATAGTTTATCCGGTTTAAGATTAACCTTCAGTCTGATATCAGAACACTCATTAATTGATTTTTCTATTAATTTACTGGAAATTAAAGATAATTTCACTGGTTTTAAAATGTCAAGAATCCAACAAAATCTATCAGTTATTTCTTGTGTAATCCATCTGATGGCAGCAGAGAATACCTGGAATATAAGAAAAGAAAAAGAAAGTGAGAGCAATAAACCCAAAAAAAATTTTTTGAATAACAATAAATAATATTAAATGAAAAGAAAAATATATTTAAATATTTACCTGAAACTCAGTCAATATGAAGATACTCTGACTCCAGTAAATACAGTAGAATTTCTTTCGGAATTACAAGAAATTCTTGCTCCATTGTTACTTCTACGAAATTGGAGAATATGAAGTCCCGCGAACCATTCAACAAGCTTACTAAATAATGGACCTCGGCAAACCTGTTTTCAGAAAAAAAAAAGGAATGTATTTTATTTCTGTAAAAACATTGTGGGAAACCACTCAGTTTCGAAAGTATATCGGCAAAGCATATAATATATAATTTGCCAAGCAATGTAGCGACTTATGGAAAAACTATTCCGGATGAAATGTTCAAATTTCTTTTTGCTTTAATGGAACCAAATAAAACTATCAAAATTAATTACATTGTTTTTTCACAATTTTGGTTTTCTCGAATAGCTAAAATTGGCAATGTGACCACAATATCCAGAAGAAAATCTACGTATCTTATTAGAAGAGCACAGATCTTTGTGAAAACCCTTACAGGAAAAATACAATTTTACATTGTTATGTGTTTTAAAACATTGTGTGTAAGACCATTCAGTTTCGAAAGTATATCGGCAGACTTATGGAAAAATATTCAGTAAAAAACTATATATTTACTTCATTTTTTATTTTTAAATTAGTATATTTACTAAAAAATTAAATGAGAACATCAGTATATAGGTTTTCAAAGTTTCGAGTAGTCAAATTGTGACTGCTATAGCATTAGATCGACTTCCAGGGAGTGGTGTACAGCTTATCCACTGGTTATTCTTAGGGTCGAAATACTCCACATTAGCAAGAGAAATCTAAAAAAAAAAGAAAAGAATATCTTTTCATTGATTTTTCATCCAGAATACTATCACCTACTACGTATAAAGTATTATACTGTGAGCCTGGAATAATAATAAAAGAATTTGGTTGGTTGTATACTTTTTTCAACAATTATTGACAATAAATAATAAAAAAGTTAAAACAAAATAATATTTTCTTACCTTCACAACTGATCCATCAACTGATATTTCTACATCACAGAACTTTTGTAACTACCAGAATGAATTTAAGTTCTCCAGCAGGTTGATTCCAAGTGAGTTAAATTGAAACTGCTTTAGCATCAGTTCGACCCTTAGGAAGTGATGTATACTTTATCCATCTATTATTCTTAGGGTCGAAATAGTCCACATTATCGACAGATATCTAAAAAAGAAAAAAAAATTAGTTGAGGTTAAAACTTTGGATTTTAAAGATTATTAATAAATATATCAGTTTTCATTAAACATTTTTTTCATTCTTCCTTACCAGTTCTCCATCATAATTTATACCACCGCCTATAATATATAACAGAGAATTTGTGGCAACAACTGCTGGGTTACTTCTCAAATACACTGAAGACGAATAGGTAAACCATTGGTTCTGTGGGAAAGTAAAAGAAAAAAGGTTAAAAAGAAGAGTAAGGGGGCGGGAGGGGGTATTACAATTTTCTCTTTTCCCCTACAGTATTACAGAACTTCTTCCACATCCTGGCTACAATATCAAACTTTAAGTACCGGTAAATAATCTTACCTGCTCAAAAGAATATCTTTTCATTGATTTTTCATCCAGAATACTATCACCTACTACGTACAAAAAGTTATCTAAAACTGCAACGCCTATTGTCTTAGATGGTGGACCTTGCATTGGTGTTAGATTCTTCCACTCTCCAGTTACAGGATTGTATGACAGAAGATCATTCAGGTTATTGTATGTTTCCGTAAATCCACCAATAATGTAAATAAGACCTCGATGTTCTACTATACCCATGCTGTAAAAAAACAGAAGGAAAAAAACAGTACAGGTGGCCACTGATAAATATTATTATTCGTATTTCACACTATCATTTAATCCAAATGGTTATTGATTGTACTTACTAGGATCTAGCTTCTGGCATATTTGTCTCTAATAATCTCCACTCATCTGTAATAGGGTCATATCTTTCAATATTTTTTTCTATTTCCATTGGTCCCGTCCAACCACCGAAGGCATAGAGATAACCTCCATGAGCGCATAATCCAAAATTACACCGTGGGATCACCATAGAAGATATTCCTATCCAATAATCTTCCTGTGGATCATAAACTTCGCCATTCGCCAAAATCTGAGCGTCTATCTCTCCAACCCCTCCAACAACGAAAATTTTTCCATGTAAGACTGCTACTCCTGGTGAAATTCTCCCAATTTTCATAGGACAAACTTTTTGCCATTTTTGCCTAAAGGTATCAAAACATTCCATACTTTTAAGTAGATATTCCTCAAGTAGATATTCCTCTGATCTATTCCATATTATATTGAATTCTGTCCTTGATCCACCTATGATATAAATTTTCTTTCGAGAACAAATTCTTGGCTGGACTACATCAAAGGAGGCTTCCTCTTTAGCCAAGTTTATCTGCTGTTTAAGGTTAACCTTCAATCTGATATCAGAACACTCATTAATTGATTTTTCTATTAATTTACTTGAAATTAAAGATAATTTCACTCGTTTTAAAATGTCAAGAATCCAACAAAGTCTATCAGTTATTTCTTGTGTAATCCATCTGATGGCAGCAGAGAATACCTGTAATATAAGAAATGAAAAAGAAAGTGAGAGCTGTAATAAACAAAAAGAAAAAAAAATTGAATTGGCAATAAATAATATTTAATAAAAAGAAAAATATATTTAAATATTTACCTGAAACTCCGAGTCAATATGAAGATCCTCTGACTCCAGAAAATACAGTAGAGTTTCTTTCGGAATCTCAAGAAATTCTTGCTCCATTGTCACTTCTACGAAATTGGAGAAGATGAAGTCCCGGGAATCATTCAACAAGCTTACTAAATAATGGACCTCAGCAAACCTGTTTTCCGAAAAAAATATGAAATGTATTTTGTTTCTAATGGATTTACTATAGGTACGTACAAAAAGTAACAAAAATCCAAAGAACAAAAAGTTTTATCAAATTAAAATTATTTTTATACTGTACATACCTGTAAATCCCCAAAGCATTAGATGGATGAAGTTCCCTCTTGAGAAACTCTGTAAAAACACATATAGCACGGGATATTACCAGCATGTTCGCAGCCGCAATTAACTCCTGTGCGTTTTCCACTGTTATCTCGATGTTTCCTAAAGTATTTTAAAAAAAATCATTGGCAACAAAATAAAAATTTTACATATAGCAGCAGTATTAGCACTATGAAAACTTAAAATATTTTCCCTTACCAGTATATATAAAGTTGACGAGCAGTTGTAATATATTGGGTTTCATAAACTTCATTTCTATTGACTGTGTTGTTTTCTCAGCAAATTCAGACGTAAACATGGTCTTAAAATATTCGCTTCCCGCTGACAGTATTACACGGTGAGCCTGTGGAAGAAAATGTAATTCCCATTGGTTTTCTTTAAGAAAATCTGGGTGAAGAGTCGTCGTCATAGCATAGGTTTTGTGAAGTTACATAAAAGTAAAAGTGAGAGAATTATTTCCACTGACTTCTCCTAAACAGTAATAAGGGTGGCGGAGGGTGAGTGTGGGCGGTGTAATTAAGTTTCCCTCCCCATATGGGTGTAAATGGTGGGTGGGTGGGTGATGGAGGGCAGGCAGAGAAAGATGTGTAGGTAGGAGGTAAATGTTTCTTCACTCACAGATAAATGTTTCACTTACTCACCTTCATAACTGATCCATCAGCTAATAATATTTCTACATCACATAACTCTTGTGACTGCCAGAGGAAATGTATGTAGTCTAGCAGGTAGTTCGGATAAGATTTATATTCCTCCTTCTCCTTCTCCTCCTTGTGATCAGAGAGTTCCACACGTGCAGCGGCCATCTTCAGATACTAATGTAAGACTAACCAGTTGTCAGTTTTTTTTTTTTTAGTGGTGTGGTGATAGCTGGTAATACCCGTGGTGGTGGTGGTGGTAGTGGTGGTGGACTTCCCTTGCTTCTTCAAACAGTAACAAAACTAAACTACAGCCAGTAGCCTCTTTCTTTCAGTATGTTGGATAGGTAATATATTAATTGGAATTAATTTTTTTTTAATTTTAAGGAATTATTATAAAAATATTTAGGAATTATTAATATATTTATTCTTATTTCCATTTGTTATAACCGTAACTGCCTATTACAACAGAGGATTTGTGGCAACAACTGCTATTTCGACGGACAAAATTAAACAATGGTACAATTGATCCATAAGATACTGGATACTTTATAAGGATACTTTCCAATTTCATTTTAGGGTAAGTTAAAAAAAGATAGGAAACAAGCTTTTTATTTATTTAAAATGGATTAAATGTAGAGAAGACAATGTCAGTCTTGAAGGAAGGTTTCTTGATTGGAGATGTCGAAGGGAGTTAAATAAAGACTGCTCTAGCATTAGACCGACCCTCGGGAAGTGATGCACAGTTCATCCACTTATTAGTCTTAGGGTCGAAACACTCCACATTAGCGACCTTAAAAAAACAAAAGTTAGGTTAAAAGTTTAATATAATATAATTTATACATTTCATTCTTCCATTTCCATTCTTCCTTTCTTACCAGTTCAAGGTGGTCCGGGGGAGGGTTTATACCATAACCACCTATGACATATAACAGAGAATTTGTGGCAACAACTGCTGGGGTACTTCGACAAAAATTCATTGATGGACACTTAAACCATTTGTTCTGTGGAAAGGAAAAGAAGGGAGGTACAATTTTTAATTCCTTTTTCCACTACAGTATTACAAAAATTCTTCAATATTTGTAATTTAAATTGTATTGTATAATACTTAGATTAACATTGATAAATAATATTACCTGTTCAAAAGAATATCTTTCCATTGATTTTCTTTCCTCTTCAATAGGATTTTCCCCTTCAAAAAAAAGAATACCACCAACTAAATATAAAAAGTTATTCAAAACTGCAACACTCATCGTGTAGTGGTAGCAGTGGTGAGTACTAAGGGGTGGACCACTCAGTGCTGCTAGTCCTTTCCACTCCCCAGTTACAGGATTGTATGAGAGAAGATCATGAAAGGGGTTGTAAGAGTCCATATTTCCACTAACAATGTAAATAAGACCTTGATGTTCTACTATACCCATGCTGTAAAAAAAAAACAAATTAGGTTACATTTTTCTCTTATTAGTATCAGAGTTCATACTATCAGTCAGTAAATCCAATTTGAAATTGTTATTGTACTTACTTGGATCTACCTTCTGGCATATTTGACTCTAATAATGTCCACTCATCTGCAATAGGGTCATATCTTTCAATACTTTTTTCGATGACAGATCCCGTAGTCAAACCACCGAAGGCATAGAGATAACCTCCATGAGCGCATAATCCAAAATCGCACCGTGGGGTTACCATAGAAGATATTCCAGTCCAAGCATCTTCCTGGGGATCATAAACTTCACCGTTTCCTTTTACAAAAAGATCTTTTCCAACTCCTCCAACAACAAAAATTTTCCCATGTAAGACTGCTACTCCTGGCCCACTTCTCTCACTTTTCATGGGCCAAACTTTCTGCCATTTCTGCCTAAAAGTATCAAAACATTCAACACTTTTAAATACATACTTCTCTGATCTCCATCCACCTATGACATAAATTTTCTTTCGAGTACAAATTCTTGGCTGGACAGAAAAGGCGGCTACTTCCTTTTTAGCCAAGTTTGTCTGCTTTTGAAGGTTAACCTTCAATCTGATATCAGCGGGGCACTCATTAATTGCTTTTTTTATTAGTTTACTTGAAATTAAAGGCAATTTCAGTCGTTTTAAAATGTCAAAATTCCAACAGCAATATCTATTATTTATATCTTGTGCTTGTGTAATCCACCTGATGGCAGCAGAGAATACCTGCAATAAATAATAGAGAAAGATAAATTCGAGTTCAAATTTTTGTAAATAAAAGTCAATTAAAAGTTGTAAATATTAAATAAAAAAAATATTTAAATTTTACCTGAAACTCAGAGTCAATATGAAGATACTCGGACTCCAGAAAATACAGTAAAATTTCTTTGGGAATCTCAAGAAATTCTTGCTCCATTGTCACTTCTACGAAATTGGAGAAGATAAAGCCCCTGGAAGAATGCAGCAACCTTACTAAATTATGGGCCTCAGCAAACCTGTTTTTTTAAAAAAAAAAAAGAAATTTACGTATAGGTGTAGATAAAAATACATAATTATATAAACCAGTTGAAAATAACTAATTATTATACTATACGTACCTGTAAATTCCCAAAGCATTAGATGGATGAAGTTTGCTCTTGAGAAAGTCTGTACAAAAAAGTATAGCACGGGATATTACCAGCATATTCGCAGCGGCAATTAACTCCTGTGCGTTTTCCACTGTTATCTTCATGTTTCCTAAAGTATTAAAAAAAATAATCATTTGCAACAAAATACAAATTTTACATATAGATAGCAGCAATATTAGCACTATGAAAACTTAAAATATTTTCCCTTACCAGTATATATGAAGTTGACGAGCAATTGTAATATATTAGCTTTCATAAACTTCATTTCTATTGCCTGTGTTGTTTTCTCAGAAAATTCAGACGTAAACATGGTCTTAAAATATTCGCTTCCCGCTGACAGTATTACACGGTGAGCCTGTGGAAGAATAAAATGTAATCCCATCAGATGGTGTAGGTAGGTGGTAAATGTTTCTTCACTCACAGATAAATGTTTCACTTACTCACCTTCATAACTGATCCATCAGCTAATAATATTTCTACATCACATAACTCTTGTGATTGCCAGAGGAAATGTATGTAGTCTAGCAGGTAGTTCGGATAAGATTTACATTCCTCCTTCTCCTTCTCCTCCTCCTTGTGATGAGAGAGTTCCACACGTGCAGCCGCCATCTTCAGATACTACTGTAAGACTAACCAGTTGTTAGTTTTGTTTTTAGTGGTGTGGTGATATCTGGTAATACCCGTGGTGGTGGCGCTTCCGTTTGCTTCTTTAAACAGTAACCAAACTAAGCTACAGCCAGCAGTCTCTTTTTCAGTCTGTTGGGGTATTTAATAATATGTAATATTTGTGTGTTAGGTTAGTTGAGTGCCTGCCCATTAAAACTGGGGCCCATTAAGACTAGAGGCACCATCAACCCTGGGGCCCATTAAAGGAGACCACCTGGTTTAAAAAAGCCAAAAAATATACACTTTTTTTACTCTAGCATTAGACTTTTCCTCAGGGGTGTAAAACTATACAAATTTAATTGATTTTATTTTTATTTTAAGTGTATGTTTTGTTGAAGAGGAAGAGGACTTGCAAGTTTCTCTGTTGGATATTCTTGAGCTTGAGCTTGGAAGTGTCAAGAAGAGAAGAGAAAGAGTCCAGTCAAATTGCGACTGCTCCAGCATCAGACCGACCCTCTGGGAGTGATTCACAGTTTATCCACTTGTTCTTGTTAGGGTCGAAATACTCCACATTAGTGATAGATACCTAAAAAAAAAAAAAATAGTTTGTTTAAGGTTAAAACTTTGGATTTATATATAATTCATATATCACATTTTCATTAATCAAATTCTGTTTTCGTTCTCCTTACCGCTTTACGGTTACCGCCTATGACATATAACAGAGAATTTGTGGCAACAACTGTTGAGATATGTCGACTAAAATACATTGATGAACATTTAAACCATTTGTTCTGTGGGAAAGTAAAACAAAATAAGAAAAGTAAAAGGAAGGGGAGGAGGGAGGTTATACAATGTTTTACTCCCTTTTCTCTACAGTATTACAAACATTCTTCAATATCTTAACTACAATATTGTAAATCAAATCTTGTTGTATATAATAATAAGAATTCATAAGCACTGTACTGGTAAATATTCAAATCTTGTATATAATAATAAGAATTCATAAACACTGCACTGGTAAATAATCTTACCTGTTCAAAAGAATATCTTTCCATTGATTTGTCCTCATAATTTTCCCGAATACCACAACCTACTACGTATAAAAAGTTATCCAAAACTGCAACACCTATCATCTTAGATGAACTTAGCATTGGTGCTAGATCCTTCCACTCCCCAGTCACAGGATTGTATGAGTGAAAATCATACAGGGATGTAAGATGAAATTTGCCACCAACAATGTAAATAAGACCTCGATGTTCTACTATACCCATTCTGTAAAAGAAAATACAAAAAAAAAAGAAAAAGGAAAACAATCCTACACTTTCTTATTATCAGTAAAGTCCACACTATCAGTAAATATTGATTTTTAATATTACAATTGTACTTACTTTATTTTAGGTCTTGGCATATTTGACTCTAATAATTTCCACTCATCTGTAATAGGGTCATATCTTTCAATACTTTTTTCGATGACCCATCCCGTAGTCAAACCACCGAAGGCATAGAGATAACCTCCATGAGTGCATAATCCAAAATAACACCGTGGGGTTACCATAGAAGATATTCCAGTCCAAGCATCTTCCTGTGGATCATAAACTTCACCATTTCCTTTTATAAGAAGATCCAAACCAATTCCTCCAACAACAAAAATTTTCCTATGTAAGACTGCTACTCCTGGCCCACTTCTCTCACTTTTCATAGGGCAAACTTTCTGCCATTTCTGCCTAAAAGTATCAAAACATTCCACACTTTTAAATAAATACTCCACTGATCTCCATCTACTTATGACATAAATTTTCTTTCGAGTACAAATTCTTGGCTGGACAGAAAAGGCGGCTACTTCCTTTTTAGCCAAGTTTGTCTGCTTTTTAAGGTTAACCTTCAATCTGATATCAGCGGGGCACTCATTAATTGCTTTTTTTATAAGTTTACTTGAAATTAAAGGCAATTTCAGTCGTTTTAAAATATCAAAATTCCAACAGCAATATCTATTATTTATATCTTGTGCTTGTGTAATCCACCTGATGGCAGCAGAGAATACCTGCAATAAATAATTGAAAAAGATAAATTCGAGTTCAAATTTTTGTAAATAAAAGTCAATTGAAAGTTGTAAATATCAAATAAAAAAAAATATTTAAATTTTACCTGAAACTCAGAGTCAATATGAAGATACTCGGACTCCAGAAAATACAGTAAAATTTCTTTGGGAATCTCAAGAAATTCTTGCTCCATTGTCACTTCTACGAAATTGGAGAAGATAAAGTCCCGGGAAGAATGCAGCAAGCTTACTAAATAATGGGCCTCAGCAAACCTGTTTTTTAAAAAAAAAAAAAAAATACGTATAGGTGTAGATAAAAATACATAATTATATAAAACAGTTGAAAATAACTAATTATTATACTATACGTACCTGTAAATTCCCAAAGCATTAGATGGATGAAGTTCGCTCTTGAGAAAGTCTGTACAAAAAAGTATAGCACTGGATATTACCAGCATATTCGCAGCGGCAATTAACTCCTGTGCGTTTTCCACTGTTATCTTCATGTTTCCTAAAGTATTAAAAAAAAAACATCATTTGCAACAAAATACAAATGTTACATATAGATAGCAGCAATATTAGCACTATAAAAACTTAAAATATTTTCCCTTACCAGTATATATGAAGTTGACGAGCAGTTGTAATATATTAGGTTTCATAAACTTCATTTCTATTGACTGTGTTGTTTTCTCAGAAAATTCAGACGTAAACATGGTCTTAAAATATTCGCTTCCCGCTGACAGTATTACACGGTGAGCCTGTGGAATAAAATGTAATCCCATCAGATTACATAAAAGTGAGAGAATTATGGACGACGACAACAAAATTAAACTACTGCTAGGTAGGAAGCAAGCCCCCAAAGCAACTGCTAGGAAGCAAGCCGCCCAAATGAAATTACTGTTTGGAAACATTGATTCTCTCGTGAGAAGAAAGTTGGATAAACAGCTCTTTATTTGTGTCGGAGGAGAAGGGAAGTTGGGGGAACAGGGAAATTTCTTCCACTGTACTGGATAGACTTTGTTAACCAATGTTCCACTGACCTCTCTTCTCCTAAGTGGAGGGTGAGTATGGGCGGTGTAGTTAAGTTTAAATGGTGGGTGGGTGGGTGATGGAGGGCAGGCAGAGAAAGATATATAGGTAGGAGGTAAATGTTTCTTCACTCACAGATAAATGTTTCACTTACTCACCTTCATAACTGATCCATCAGCTAATAATATTTCTACATCACATAACTCTTGTGATTGCCAGAGGAAATGTATATAGTCTAGCAGGTAGTTCGGATGAGATTTATATTCCTCCTCCTCCTTCTCCTCCTTGACATGAGAGAGTTCCACACGTGCAGCCGCCATCTTCAGATACTAATGTAAGACTAACCAGTTGTTAGTTTTGTTTTTAGTGGTATGGTGATATCTGGTAATACCCAGAGGCCCCATCAACCCTGGGGCCCATTAAAGAAGACCGACCACCTGGATAAAAAAAAGCCTAAAAATATACATTTTTTTACTCTAGCATTAGACCGTTCCTACGAAAATTTACTCCCGGCCCACTTCTCTCAATTTTCATAGGGCAAACTTTCTGCCATTTCTGCCTAAAAGTATCAAAACATTCCACACTTCTAAATACATACTCCTCTTATCTCCATCCACCTATGACATAAATTTTTTTTCGAAGACAAAGTCTTGGCTGGATGAAATGTAATCCCATCAGATTACATAAAAGTGATAGAATTATGGACGACTGACAATAAAATTAAACCACTGCTAGGTAGTAAGCAACCCAAAGCATTACTGTTTGGAAACATTGATTCTCTCGTGAGAAGAAAGTTGGATAAACAGATAGGTAATACATTTCTATTTTTATTTTAAGTTTGTATGTAATGTTGAAGAGGAGAATGAAGAGGACTTGAAAGTTTCTCGTTGGATATTCTTGAGCTTGGGAGAGAAGAGATCAAGTTCCCGGTACATTTTATATTAATAATATCAAAGGCCAGATATACTCACGATTTCCTGTGTTTATTTTTGATTGGTGTTTGTATTTGTAATGGACTTGACTTAAAATGTAATATTTGTGTGTTAGGGTTAGTTGAGTTCCCATTAAAACTGGGGCCCCATTAGACTAAGGGCCCATTAAGACTAGGGGCCCCAGGGGCCCATTAAAGAAAATAACTTGACCAACGCTGGATAAAAAAAAAGAAACTTATAACACTTCTTTACTCTAGCATCAGACCTCAGGGGTGTACAGTTTCTCCAACTTATCCTTAGGATTAAAATACTCCACAATAACAATTTTTTACTCCTTTTTCACTAGTATATAATAATAAGAATTCATAAGTCAAATACACAAGAAGCCAAGTTTTGCTGTAACGTATGTGGTGGGTGGGGTAATTAATATAAGCAACATTCGCTATTACCAGCTACACACTCATCCTAACTAATCTTAGCCGGTTAGACACCTTTGGTCAGCTCTTTATTCAGTGTTCAGCAAATTTGAAATTAAACAATTATAATACTTTCAAATTTCATATTAGGTAAGTTAAAAAGATACAAAGTAAGCTTTTTTTTATTTTAAATGGATTAAATATGAAGATAACGTCAGTCTTGAGGAAGGTTTCTCTTTAAGCCCCCTGCTCCTTTGTCACTTCTACGAAATTGGACAAGATGAAGTCCAGCGAAGAATGCAGCAACAATACTAAATTATGGGCCTCAGCAAACCTGTTTTTCTCCCCTAAAAAAAAGAAAAAAGTTCATGTTTGCAGCCACAATTAACTCCTGTACGTTTTCCACTGTTATCTCGATGGTTCCTAAAGTATTTAAAAAAGATAAAAGTTTCATTAATAACAAAATAAAAACACCGTTTTATATATACACCTATTAACTTTTAAAGTTTTTCTTTAGCCTTACCAGTACACATAAATCCGATGAGCTGTTCCATCAGCTGATGATATTTCTACATCAGCAGGCAGTTCAGATAAGATTGTCAAATTGAAACTACTCTAGCATCAGACCGACCCTCAGGGAGTGATGTACAGTTTATCCACCTATTATTCTTAGGGTCGAAATACTCCACATTAGGGACAGATATCTAAAAAAAAAAAAACTTAATTAGTTTAAGGTTAAAACTTTGGATTATAAAGATTATTAATAAATATTATCAGTTTTCATTAAACATTCTTTTCATTCTTCCTTACCAGGTGTCCATCATAACTTATACTGCTACCGCCTATGACATATAACAGAGAATTTGTGGCAACAACTGCTGGGCCATGACTGAAATACATTGATGAACACTTAAACCATTTGTTCTGTGGGAAAGTAAAAGAAAAAAGGTAAAAGGAAGGGATTGAGGTTATACAATTTT
Source organism: Homarus gammarus (assembly GCA_958450375.1). Taxonomy (NCBI): domain Eukaryota; kingdom Metazoa; phylum Arthropoda; class Malacostraca; order Decapoda; family Nephropidae; genus Homarus; species Homarus gammarus. The sequence continues at coordinate 617,172 of CAUDMG010000284.1, forward strand.
TTATCCCTTTTCACTAAGTATTACAAATAGTTCCACATCCTGGCTACAATATTGAAATTTAAACCACAAACCACTGGTAAATAATCTTACCTGTTCAAAAGAATATCTTTCCATTAATTTTTGCCCACGCACACCACCTACTACGTACAGAAAGTTATTCAAAACTGCAACACCTATAATGTGACATGGTGGACCTAGCATTGGTGCTAGATTCTTCCACTCCCCAGTCACAGGATTGTATGAGAGAAGATCACGCAGGAGGGTGTTTGTGTCCGAAGATCCACCAATAATGTAAATAAGATCTTGATGTTCTACTATACCCATGCTGTAGGAAAAAAAGTAAAAAAAAAAAGTACAGGCTACTGCTACATTTTCTCATTATCAGTTACTATCAGTCAGTAAATCTAATTTGAAAATGGTTGGTTGAATTTTAACATTACAATTGAACTTACTTTCTTTTAGCTTCTGGCATATTTAACTCTAATAATCTCCACTCATCTGCAATAGGGTCATATCTTTCAATATTTTTTTCCATAACTGATCCCGTCCAACCACCGAATGTATAGAGATAACCTCCATGAGCGCATAATCCAAAACCACACCGTGGGGTTACCATAGAAGATATTCCAGTCGTCCAAGCATCTTCCTGTGGATTATAAACTTCGCCATCCGCCAAAATCTGAGTGTCGTCTATATCTCCAACCCCTCCAACAACGAAAATTTTCCCATGTAAGACTGCTACTCCTGGTGAACTTCTCCTAATTTTCATAGGACAAATTTTTTGCCATTTCTGCCTAAAGGTATCAAAACATTCGACACTTTTAAACATATCATCTGATCTATTCCATAATCTAATGCCTTCGTTCTTGTATCTGTATCCACCTATGACATAAATTTTCTTTCGAGTACAAATTCTTGGCTGGACATAAAAGGAGGCTTCCTGTTTAGCAGCCAAGTTTATCTGCTGTTTAAGGTTAACCTTCAATCTGATATCAGAGCACTCATTAATTGATTTTTCTATTAGTTTACTTGAAATTAAAGATAATTTCACTCGTTTTAAAATGTCAAGAATCCAACAAAGTCTATCAGTTATTTCTTGTGTAATCCATCTGATGGCAGCAGAGAATACCTGCAATATAATAAAAGAAAAAAGTATTAAAATATTCGCTTCGCGCTGACAGTATTATAAATGGAATAAAATGTAATCCCCATCATATTTTTCAAAATGTCATAAATACAACAATGTTTATTATTTATATCTTGTGTAATCCATCTGATAGCAGCAAAGAATACCTGCAATTGCAATAAATAATATAGAAAGATAAATTCGGGTTAAAATTTTGGTAAATAAAAGTCAATTTATGAAGTTGTAATATTAAATAAAAAAAAATATTTAAATTTTACCTGAAACTCAGAGTCAATATGAAGATACTCTGACTCCAGAAAATACAGTAGAGTTTCTTTCGGAATCTCAAGAAATTCTTGCTCCATTGTCACTTCTACGAAATTGGAGAAGATGAAGTCCCGGGAACCATTCAACAAGCTTACTAAATAATGGACCTCAGCAAATCTGTTTTCAGAAAAAAATATGGAATGTATTTTATTTCTAATGGATTTACTGTAGGTACGTACAAAAATTAACAAGAATCCAAAGAACAAAAAGTTTTATCAAATTAAAATTATTTATTATACTGTACGTACCGGTAAATTCCCAAAGCATTAGATGGATGAAGTTCGCTCTTGAGAAAGTCTGTACAAACAAGTATAGCACGGGATATTACCAGCATATTCGCAGCCGCAATTAACTCCTGTGCGTTTTCCACTGTTATCTTGATCTTTCCTAAAGTATTTATAACCAAAAAAAAATCATTCATTAATTATCACATTCAATAACAAAATACAAACTACAATTTTGTTTTACATATAGCAGCATAGCACTATGAAACCTTAAAATATTTTCCCTTACCAGTATATATGAAGTTGACGAGCAGTTGTAATATATTGGGTTTCATAAACTTAATTTCTATTGACTGTGTTGTTTTTTCAGCAAATTCAGATGTAAACATGGTCTTAAAATATTCACTTCCCGCTGACAGTATTACACGGTGAGCCTGTGGAATAAAATGTAATCCCATCAGATTACGACGACAATAAAATTAAACCACTGCTAGGAAGCAAGCCTCCTAAATCAAATTACTGTTTGGAAATATTGATTCTCAGCTCTTTCGGAGAAGAAGGGAAGTTGGGGGAACAGGGAAATTTCTTCCACTGTACTGGATAGACTTTGTTAACCAATGTTCCACTGACTTCTCTTCTCCTAAGTGGAGGGTGAGTATGGGCGGTGTAGTTAAGTTTAAATGGTGGGTGGGTGGGTGATGGAGGGCAGGCAGAGAAAGATGTGTAGGTAGGAGGTAAATATTTCTTCACTCACAGATAAATGTTCTACTTACTCACCTTCATAACTGATC